>PGFW01016347.1:0-10151 GCA_003123925.1 Haematobia irritans | reverse complement strand
CATCCGATCCGGTTGAAATTGGTACGTGGTGTTAGTATATAACATCTAACAAACCATGCAAAATTGGCTAGTTAGGTTAGGTTGTAGAGGTGACATCAATTCTTGAATTGATGCCACTTAGACCATATAGTTCCATTGTGATCCCTCGCTGTGATCTTTCAATCCTTTCTCCTTCCGATGCCGTCGCTTTGTCCCAGAAACTCCATCTGCTCGTTCTCTTTTGAAGGAAACTCAAGAATAACTAACCAGAGGGCCCTTGATGAATGCAGGTATGTTCCTTAAGGCTGGCACTCGCAGATCAGTGGAGCCTGAAAGAAAAAGGAGCCCAGTATCTTGTTTCTTCTAAAATAAAGCTGGGCACTGACACATGAAGTGGTACGAGTTCCTCCGTAACTTCCGGGGTCCAGGCACCATCTACAGATAATCATCGTTTTTAAGTCCTATTCCTTTACCACTCCTCCATACTTGGTATAATGTATGTCGGTCTATAGTTATATATAGCCGATGACCAATCACACAAAAATTGGTCCAAATCGCCAAAAATAATGTACCAAAATTTTATTTCTATAGAAAATTTTGTCCAAAGACTATTACTGTAGTAAGTTGTGTCAAAATTTTATTTCTGTAGAAAATTTTGTCAAAATTTTATTATCTATAGAAACTTTTATCAAACTGAATGATACACGTATTTAATTGGACCGTATGGACTAACTTAAAATTTAGAAGACGATGTTTAGAAGTTTTAAGATACTTTGCCATGGGCAAGTGTTACCGCAACCCAAGTAATTAGATTGTGTATGACAGTCTTTAGTAGAATTTTCTACGCAATCCATGGTGGAAGGTACATAAGATTCGGCCTGGCTGAACTTACGGCCGTATATATTTGGTTTTTTTTTTTTTTTTCAGTGTAAGAATGTTAGAGTTAAACGATTTTTTCTACCGCGAATATTATTTTTTATTATTGAATTTATAGTGCAAGGCACAGCCAATTTTAAACCAATCATTTAATTATCGCATTTTACTTCACCAAATTTTAATGCAATTTTCACTTATCATCCACCTGACTTGGTATCAATGAGGCTAAGTCAATTTACTGATGAATTTAATTTAATTTACCACACATCGTAATCGATTTCGTCAGAGACATAGCATCACTTCACTAATAGAACTCAATTAACACTTTAAGTTTGTGTTCTATAAATGGCATGGGGAGCACATTGACTTCCAATTAACATCATATTTCATTACAAGAAAAATGTCTCTATAATATTAATATTCCTTACAAGATAAATCAGTCGTAATATATTTTAGTAGAGATTCATCGCAGAACAGGAGTAATAAAAAACTTAGATTCACAAAAATTGTTCCAGTTTATCGTTCTCAAATAACTAAATAGCCAATTTACACTGAAAAATATATTGTCGAAAGTTTCAAGACTTGATGCCCTTAACCATTTTACGACAAAGAATTAACCGCTCGATAAAAGTTAGTTTTTCTTGAGGATTCATATTCAAAATACACTTATTTACTATATAAAGTATCGCCAAAATGTTAAAAAGTATTTCCTTCGGCGAAAGATTTCATCGGATATCTTCCTCAAAGGTAAATTACAGTGGAGAAAATACTATATGTATTTTTGTAAATAAATATTTTTTTAATGTTATTTTTTAATGTTATTACTTGCTTCTTTGCATCGGAATAAACACGAAAATAATAAAAGTAACAAGTATATACGGCCGTAAGTTCGGACCAGGCCAAACTTATGTATCTCCACCATGGATTGTAGAAACTTCTACTAAAGACGGTCATCCACAATAATATTCATTGGGTTCGGCCATGCCCGCATGCAACGAGTGCGCGCCGCCCGGGGTGCTCGCGGCGCATTTTAAAATCTAACATCTCTTCTACAATTGTTAAGTTAGTCCAATGGCACTGGTTGTATGGCCATACCACCAAGCGGCGACATGTACCTAAATTCAACCGATCGGATGAATTTGCTCCGTCCAAGAGGCTCCGGAGGTTACAATCTGTGATCGGTTTAACTATGGGGCTAAAATATAGATTATGAACCGATATGGACCGAATTTTGCATGGTTGTAGAGACCATATTACTAACACCACGTTCAAATTTCAAGCGGATCGATGAAATTTTGCTTCTCTTAGAGACTCCGCAAGCCAAATCTGGGGATCGTTTATATGGGGGTATATATAATTATGGACCGATTGGACCAATTTTGTGTGCATTATATTACTTAACACCATCTCTACAATTTCATCCGGGATCGGATGAATTTTAGCTCCTCCAAGAGCTCCGGAGGGTCAAATCTGGGATCGTTTTATATGGGCTAAATATAATTATGACCGATGTGGACCAATTTTTGCATGTTTGTTTGAGATCAGTATACCAACACCACTGTACCAAATCATCCGGCGCCGATCGGGATGAAAATAACTTGTATTAAATATAACAAAATAAGAGTGTATCGACAGTGTAGTGATTTCTTCGGATATCACTATTTCTGGTGTTGTCAATCATGAAAGTGTTTTAATAACAGTTTCTAAATTTCGTGACAAGCGGATGTGCCCCAATTAATTTTGCAAAGTGAAACAAATCATGTACATAGAGCTTTGTGTTCATTTAAATGAAAATTTACTCTATTGAAATGCAAAAAGAGTGTCATTTAGTATTAAACACCCAGAAAAACGAAGTACACTAAACTACGAGGGCGGTTCGGAAACTTCTTAGTCTATCAATGAAAGAGAATAATTAGTTTTTCAAAAAATTTTTTTTTATTTTTCATATAATCTCCTGAAACTGTCCAATACACTTAGTCCCAACTAAACAAAATAGTTTTCCTCAAGGTCTTCTAAAATAGTGGTTTACAACTGTAATTGCAATCTTCAATTTGAGTAAAACGCTTGCCAAGCAAGCGAATTTTTTTATTAGATTTTGGGAACAAGTAAAAAGTCACTGGAGCTAAATCAGGAGAATTAAGGTGGATGGTCAAGCACGTCGTACTTATAATTCGTTGATTTTAGCCATTGTTAAAGAACACTTCTGCACCGAGAAAAAAAGTGAACTATTTTATTAACGAAGAAATGAACATACCTCGCACGAAAATTGACACTAAATTTTAACTCCAAACATTTTGCAGATTCACAAAGCGTTGTTAAAACCAGGAAATTTAATGCCCTGTTATACTTTTTAACTGAGAGTTCACGGAAATTACATCATCTTCCAATAGAAGAAAAATTAACTAAAGTAAAGAAGAAAATCATTGGCGCCAAATCATGACCATTTTAACCATACAGTAATTCATTCTTACTATTTTTGGGAATCGTACGAAAAAATCTTCTTTTTGTTTAGTTCAATATTGAAACTTATGTGCTAGTTTTGTTGTTTGAACTTGTTTAGCTCATGAACTGTGACTGTAGTTCATAAAATTTTGGACATACTTTAAAAAAGTAGAGGATTTCATTAAGGCTGTGGAAATTTCGATATAAAATAAATAAAATTTTAACTACAAGCAAATAAATTTTTTCGCAATAAAAGTAAGTTAGCATTAAGGCGTTATGTTAACTTACGGACATTTTTTTCTGTTGTTGCGCTAGTGCGTTTCTTGATTTGAAAAATTATTTTTTTTGTTGTAAGCCAGGAGTTTTTCTCGAATTTGTACATTTCAATTGATCAAAAGTTGAATAAGACTCTTAATTTTATTGTTTTACCCTTTCTTGCACATAGTCAATCGATAAAAATATCTTTGAAGTCCCAGAAAAACTGTTGCGCATAACTCCAGCTTCAGTCCAGTTGTTTGGATATGTTCTTTTGTCTCTGGAGTATACGTGAGACCCATTGTCCATCAACAACAGTTATGGAACGGACTCTTAAAATCCCATTTTATTCGCTTAAACATGCCCAAACCAAGCCTTGAGAAATGGTTCATTCTTATGCGGCTCTTAATCGACTGTTAACTAAATGCGGCACCCATCTTGCAGAAAGCTTTTTCATCGTAGTTCTTCATGCAAAATATAAATGGACTCGATCATTTGCAGATGGCCCATGATTTAGCAATTTCACGCACTTTCAATTCGTCGACATCATTTAATACCGATATTCAATGCACTTTAGCTACAATTCTGTTGTTGTTTGCTGTTTTTGGACGTCGACTAACAATGGTTCATCTTCAATGCCTTGTACCACCATATTGAAATTCAGCAACCCAATTTTTTTACTGTTGCGTAGTGAAAGGAGCTACTTTCACACTAATACATTCACCACCTATTCATTATGAATTTCTTGTCCCACGATAAACCTTTTTTATGTAAAATATTAAGTGACAGACAAGCCATTCTAAATTTTTCACATTGTAAAAACATTATGAGGAAGTGCGTTTTTTTTGAACACTCTGTGTTCTATATGAAGGAGTTGCCAGATCGAAAACAAAATTAACATTTGTTCACAAACAGAGATGGAAGTTTCCCATAAACACTTAACTTTTTTCTGTTATGCCGCGCTTTTTGCGCTAGGCTAAGAAGTTTCCGAACTGCCCTCGTACGTTTCGAATTATTTCAAACAAAATTTAGATTAATAAATCATCCGTAATTTTGGCCAGTCCTAGAAAAATACCATGCAGTCTAAAAAAAATACATCGGTTATGTAAAAACATAAAAAATTGTGGTTGTTGCTCTAAAGTACAAAAAATCAGGAAATCAGCGAAGGTTTGAAAAAAATGTGACATGTTACTTGATCCACAAACGCTATTTCCTTTCCGGCCATTACGTTCGTCCATTAAGAATATAGTGGACGAAAGTCCTTAAAACACGACTTTATATTTCCAGTAAAGAACACATACAAATGAGGAAACATGAATAAATTTGGCACAATAAGAAAATACTGAATTTTGTTTTGCTACAACTATAACCATTCTAGAAATTGTGTTTTTTTTTAAACAGCTGATGTCGGGATAGCCGTTGTTGCTTTGAATAAACATATCGAAAGTGGACTGATCGACTTTTTACAGTCTTCAAATTCGACTTTTGATAGTTTTGAAAATCGACCCAAACTTTTGAACAAAAAAACTTAAAAAGTTGACTATTAGACTATAGACCTAAAAAGGGGAATATTGAGTGCAAATATATTCTGTAGCTACTTGAGAGCATTCGGTAGACTATATAAATTTTAATTTTAAAAATATTTAAGAAGGGGCACATACATACAAACATACCGCTGCCATATCGACTTTTGATCAGTTTTGGAAAATCTTGACCCAAACTTTTGACAAAAAAATCTAAAAGTTGAGCTATAGACTAAAGTGGGAATATTGATGCAAATATTTCTGTAGCTACACCGCTCACAAAAAATCGCTTTCTTGTAACATATACTCCAAACATATTTTGCTTCAAGCATATACATTGTTTCGCGGTAATTGCCCAAACATTTATATGTTGTGATCTCTTCCAATGACTATAATAGTTTTGAAAGCATATTGAACTAAACAATATATGCTTTGGGTAGTCTATTGTTCCAAACATTTTGTATTTTTGGCATCCAAATTCAATAATATGTTGTCTTCCAAAAAAACAATATATTATTATGTGAACATATAATATTTTGGAAGCACTTATGGCACCCAAAAATATTATATGCCTTAAAAAAAAATTCTCGCCAAACAATATTGTGCTCAAATTTTATTTATTTATTTATATATTCCTCTACAATCATAGATGAATTACGAAAATAAAACAGAGGTAATATAGGTGTAAACTAAGTTACCGAAACCGTCGGGGGAGGAGTGCGCCTGGGCTTATCTTCAGGGTGTTCCGGTCTTCTCGAACTCTTCTGGCCTAGCATAGCTGCGTAACTCACTTTTTTCCCGTTTGTTTGGCCTAATTGTATATTCCCCCCATCTTTTCTCACTTCCACGAGATTTTTAGTTCTTAGCACCTTTTCTTGTAATACAAACATTGTAGAAGAAATTATTAAATTTTATAGATTTTTTTTTTATTTTAATTTTACCTTTTTGCCCGGACGGGGATTTGAAACAGCGGACCACACAGGAGTGGATAAAGAAGTTTAGCTGATCAAGTTGCCTCAAGAAAAATAAAATGTTAATTTTTTAATAACTAAGCAACAACCAACCAACTTAATTCAATTACGCTCCCTGTTAAATGAGCGCTCCAAAGCTACTAAAACACATATATTGTGGTTATAGGACTATTTCTAAATTTAATAATATGTTTGCATCCAAGCATATTATATTTACAAACATTTTATGTCCCAAACAATAATTGTATCTGAACATACTTAACATATATGTCCAAACAATGTTATGCTAGTTTATGGAACATTATAATGCTATGCACTCAAAAATATTGTGTTTAAAAATTTGTGTTCCACACATATAATTTTTATAGCCAAACATATGAAAAACAGTCTTTTTCATCCGTGTAGCTTGAGAGTATCGGTAGACTATATAATTTAATTTAAAAATTTATTTATAGAACGGGGCATATACCATACAAAACATTCCGTAAAATATGAATGTGTAAAATTATCCGGTTTAGCGCGCAGATGAAAAAACAATTGTTATACTAAATTTAAAAAAAAGTTGAAAATTGACATTTGCGAAATGTTGTTCAAAAAAAATCTAAAAGTCGCCTTTTTTGATTGCGATTACCAATCCATAATATCTGTCCCTAATACAATAGGGTTTCACTGGTAAGATTTTATGATATAAAATTCTACAATACCTTTCAGAAAACAATTAATTTGAACTGCAACAAGCAATTTTCTCTTTCAATTGAATTTTTTGCAAAAGGTTGCCTTTTTGATTCCGTATTACAATTCATTTGCAACAGAAAAAAAATGTGTCTCGTATCAATGTTAAGCAAGAATTTTTACAATAATTTATTACAAGAAATTTTCGAGATATTTTAAGTTAATTGTTCATAGTCTTCAACGAAAATTAATTATTCGAAAGGAAATTTTACAGAATTTTAAGTAGCAATCCGTTTAGTTCATGGCCTACAAAATACGATGGAAATTTCCTTAAAAACTTTCTTTAACTGATTAGGCAATTGTCTACTGGCAATTCCTATAGTTAAAAATAGTTGGTACATAATTTCTCAACGAAATAATTTTTAGTTCACATGTAATTAAATCTATAGAAATTTTCGTCGAAAAATGTGTAGATCATATTTTCATGACAGTTTTGGCTGAATTTTTAAAGTAACAACAGTCTCTCATCGTCTCTATACTGATAGCATTTCAAGAGGTAATTATTTTTGGAGTTAAATTGTCTGGAGCAGATGCGATTTGAACAATGCATAGCTTACAGAGATCTTCTCGTCACAAAGTGGCAATATGTTTAATGTAATATGATGTTACTTTGAATTTTATTTGAGAGTGAGAGCATGCATACAATATGACAATTTGTACGCTACACGGATGAAAAAGACTGTTTTTTCATATGTTTGCTATAAACATTATTATGTTTGGAACACAATTTTTAACCAATATTTTTGATGTGAAGCATATAATGTTTATAAACAGATAGGACAACGTGTTGTGGACATATATGTTAAGTATGATTAGAAACTAGTATATGTTTTGGACATTAATAAATCGTTTTTAAATATAATATGCTGTGGATGCAAAACATATAATTAATTTAGAAATAGCCTATAAACATATTATGTGTTTTAGTAGCTTGGAAGCGATATTGAATTAAGTTGGTGGTTGTTGCTTGTTATTTAAATAATTAAACATTTTTATTTTTCCTTTGGCAAAATGTGATCAGCTTAACTCTTGATCCTTACAAACTGTGATGGTCCGCTGTTCGATCCCGCGTCCGGCAAAAAGTAAAATAAAATAAAAAAATCATACAATATTGAATAATTTCTTCTACAAATGTTTGGTATCTTACCAGAAAAAGGTGCTAAGAACTAAAAAATCCTCGTGGAAGTGGAAAGGATTGGGGGAATATACAGATTAGGCCAGAGAACAAAATTTGAGCATTCAGTCGAAAACCTTATGTTGTATCACCTATATTACCTGTTATATTCAATTAATTCATTATGATTGTAAATATATAAAATAAATAAATACATATTTTGATGGCACCAAATATTGTTTGGGAGAATTTTTTTAAGCATATAAATAGTTTTGGGTTGGCAAAATGCTTCGCAACATATTATATGTTTCACATAAATAACATTTGTTTTTTTGGAAGACAACATTATTGAAATTTTGGATTGCAAAAAATACAAAATGTTTGGAACCTTAGACTACCCAAAACATATATTGTTTAGACTAAGTCATGAGTCTTTCAAGACATATTATATAATTGGAAGAGATCAAACTATAATGTTTTGGGCATACCAAAAATGTATATGCTTGAAGCAAATATGTTTTTAGGCGAGGTCATAGTGTTACAGAACGCATTTTTCTTGTGATGCGTGTTGTACACTGCGAACTTAATACCTACCTTTACTACAAAAAGGTTCACTGTAGATTGTATGATATATAAAATTCTAGCAATACTTGCAGTCACAATAAGAAAAGACATTCCATTTGAATTTGCAAAGCATCTTCTCTTCAATTGCAAATTATTGCAAATTACTCGTGTTATACGCACTTAGACAGATGGAGATGACTGTCCAACCATGGTATTTGTTTGAAGACAGTTTGTTATTAATGGGCGTAATTTGTATGCTAATACCTAATACTTGCGGTCCACATATGCACATGGCAGTACACCAAAAAAAAAGCATGCCCGGTTCAGAAGATTTTGTCGTTTACTTAAAAAAGTTGGTATGATTCCGAGCCAAGAAGCGGGAGAATGTCAAGTAATGCGATACTTTTTAAGGACACAAAGTCTCTTTTAAATTTGGGTTTGAGTGTACTTGCTTTCTAGGAAGCAAATGTTTTAATTTTTCGCTTTTAATACCCTCAGCACCATAGGAATGGGGGTATTTTAAACGTTTTGTCATTTCATTTGTAACACATCGAATAGTTGCTGCTAAGGAAGCCGCCAAATGGGAAGCCGATCATCGCAGCAGATGTCGCGTCGCGTCCGTCTGTTGAAATCACGCTAACTTACGAACGAAACAAAGCCTAATCGACTTGAGAACTTGGCACATAGTAGTTGTTATTGATGTAGGTCGCGATGGTGTATTGCCAAAGGGCCCTTATCGCGTCCACTTTTTACGTATAGACCCCATATAAAACGGACCCCCAAATTTGGTTTGCGAGGCCTCTAAGCAGAAGCAACTTTCATCTCGGATCGGGCGGCTTAAAAGTTGGTACTTGCGTGTCAGCATATGATATCTAACACCATGCCAAAAATTGGTCCACATCGGTCCATAATTATATATATGCCCCCAATAACTATAATCCGATCGCCCGATTTGGCCTTGTGAGACTCTAAGAGAAGAAAATTTTCATCCGGATCCGCTGCTGAAATTTGGCTACATGGTGTTAGTATAGTGGTTCTCTAACAACCATGCAAAAATTTGGTCCATATCGCGTCCATTAATTATATATACGCCCATATAAACCGATCACCAGATTTGAACTTCCGGAGTCCTCGTTCAAGACCTAAAATTCATCTTGATTCAGTTGAAAATTTGGTACGTGTGTGTAGGTTTACTGGTCTCAAATAGCGCCAGTGCAAAAATTGGTCGAAATCGATCCATAATTATCATATTGCCCCATTATAAACCGATCGCCCAGATTTGAAAGTCCGCGAGCCCCTTTGGGAAGAGCAAAATACATGCCGATTGCAGTTGAAATTTGGTACCGTGATGTGGTATGGTATCCAAACTACCATGCAGGAATATGGTTCATATGCAGCCATAATTATATAAGCCCCCATATAAATCCGATCCCCTCAATTAACTCCGGTGCCTTTTGGAAAAAGCAAAAATTCATTGGGCCGATCTGGCTTGAAATTTGGTTAGACGTGGTGGTAATATATGATATTTAAAACAGTTGCCAAAAGAGTGGTCCAATAGTCCAAATAATCATATATGGGCGCCCCCCATATAACATCGTGGATTAGTTTTTGGAGCCTCTTTGGAAGGAAGCAAATTTCATGCCGGAGTGAGTGAAATTTGGTACCATGTGCTAGTATACTGGCCGTTAAGCAACC
>PGFW01016336.1:16108-30391 GCA_003123925.1 Haematobia irritans | reverse complement strand
TTTTTTGAAATAACTTTTGACAATTTTTTGGTTACTTTTGCAATCTTCACTGGAATTTTGGCATAAGAAATTAATTTTACAATTTTCTATGACATAAAATTTGACAATTTCTTGAATATTTTAACAAATTTTCTATGATATTTTGACAATTTTGTATTGAATCATTTTGCAATATTTCTTAGAATAAATGTTGCAATTTTTTGAAATAATTTGAACTTTCCGATGATTAAATTTTGACAATTTCTAAAGCGTAAAGTGTTTGGAAATTCTATAGAATATGTTGAACAAATTTTCTATTGATAATTTTCCAATTTTTCTAATGGATATTTAATTTTCTATGAAATTTGTTACATTTTAAACTAATTTTTGACAAATCTTCTTTGGAATAATTTGGACAAAATTTTTGTTGAATAACATTTAGCATTTTTTGAATCCATTTTTGACAACTTTTTTTAGGAATCCAATTTGGACAAATTTTGTCACTGAATTTTTGCAAATTAAATTAATAACTTCTTAAATAATTTAACAATTTTCTATGGAAATAAATTTTTGAAACATTCTATTGAAATAAAATTTTTGAACAAATTTTTATTAAGAAAGTTTTTAACGGATCCTGAAGTTACTAAGATTGGTGACATAAAAAATTCTGACATTCTTAAATGTTTGACAGTTAGATGAAATTAGAAAATTGCATTGGGATGGGGGAATTTCTTTTTTTTAAAAATTTAAAACAAATATTTTGTGTCATAGACGAAATTATATATTTTGTGTAGGTTCAACACAAGCTTGCATTTAAAAGTATCATGATGCCTTTTCATTGATTCCATTTACTTTGTAACGATTATTTTTTGTCGTGGTTTTCGTTGTAAATTTCTTTCTGTTGTTCTGGTTGTTGTTTTAAGGTTTGGTTTGCGTATTCGAAGTTCTTAACGTCATTATAAAAATTATAATTATTCAAATCCGATTGGATTTATACATAATTCGTTATAATGCTTAGTTGTCGTATTTATAACATGATTTTTGGTTTTTGTTTGTTGCTTTGCTTTTTCTGAAAAAACGTTTAAAACAATTGAATATAATCTCTGTCAATCAACATGCATTGATTGCTCGCACACAATGCTCACTACAAGGCCCTATGTCTCATTATTCAAGATTCTATAAATGAATTTTTGCCCGATATCGAAAATGGAAACTGCGCTTCATAACATTTCTCTCTCCATCGCTATCTGCTATGTAATATGTGTTGCAATCGTACGAATGTGTAGTCGTATGTATTGTTACTTTATTGGCATTTAAGGTCTTTAAATTATCGGCAAGCGGCAAGCTGAATTAATATTAAGCTCTTTTTTAACAACAAGCACGAGCTGGGCTGGTAACAGCAACGCTCTCGAATATCGCGTGTCACTGAAGTTTTACCCAGTGACATCAGGGAGGTTGGTTCTCATGCTGGGTTAAGTGGTTGTAGCCTCTGAGGACTCTCACTTCTTTATGAAGTTTGTGATTTTGGGTCTTATACACTGAAATTTTGGCAAGATAAAAATAAATTTTAAAATTTTTATGAAATAAAAACTTTGGGAAAATTTTCTATAGAATATTTTAACCAATTTCTATAGAAAAATTTGACAAATTTTGTATGAATAATTGTGACTTTTTCTAATAGAATAAAAGTTGACAAAATTTTCTATTTGAAATAAAATTTGAACTTCCCATAAGAATAAATTTTGACAAATTTTCTGAAAGCGTAACAGTTGTGACAATTTTCTATAGGAATAAAGTTGACAAATTCTTTAGAATAAATTTTTACAAATTTTCTATGGAAATTAAATTTTAACAAATTTTTCTATAGAAATAAAAATTCATTCTTTAAAAATAAATTTTGACACAAATTTTCTATTGAGAATAAACGTTTTGGACAGGATTTGTTGATTGGAGATAAAATTTAGACAATCTATGAATAGAACATTTTTGACAAATTTTTTTGGGAATACAATTTTGACAATTATTTTTTATACACTGAAAATTTGGCAGGCAAATAAAATTAAATAAATATAAACTTTCTTAAATAAATTTTAAAAATTTTCTATTAGAATAAAATTTTGACAACATTTTCTTATGAAATAAAATTTTGCAAAAATTTTTAAATAAAAATAACAAATTTTCTATAATCTAGAATTGGTGACAAATAAATAAATTTTTGGAAATATTACTTAATGTTGGACGTTAGGATGAAATTAAGAAAATTGCATTGGGGATGGGGGACAATTCTTTAAAAAAATTTAGAAAAAATTTTTGTTGTCATAGACGAATTTATACTTTACTTTGTTGTAGTTTCACAAAAGTTGCATTTTTAAAGTATCATGATTGCCCTTTCATTCCTCTCATACTTTGTAAGTGAATCTTTTTTTGTCGTTTGTTTTTCGGGGCTTGTAAAAACTCATTTTATTTCTGTTGTTACTGGGTTGTTGTTTTTGGTTTGGGTCTGCCTTTATTCGAAAAGTCTTAAAGTCCATTATAAAAATTTATTAATTATTTCAAATCCGATTGGATTTATTAATTTATTAGCTTAGTTGTCGTATTTTACATGGATTTGGTTTTTGTTCGTTTTGCTTGTTGTCTTCTTCTGAAAAACGCTTTAGCAACAAATGAATTACTCTGGCAATACATAGCAAGTTGATTGTCGAACAAATGGTCACTCAAAAGCCTATGTACTCGTTATTCAGATTTATAAATGGAAGATTTTTTGCCGATACGAAATGGGAAACATGTTCATTGCATTTTCTCTCTCTTAGCGTATTGCTAAGTAATGTGTGCAATCGTACGAATGTAGTGAGGTGATGTTAATTGTGTGCCTGTACTTATGGGTTTAAGTTAAATATAATCAGCGCCGGCAGGGAAAATATTAAGGCTCTATTTTTTACACAAGGGCAGGCTGGCTTGGTAAGCAGCAACGCTTCTGAAATCTTTCATTGACGTTTACCAGTAGGACTCGGGCGGCCGTTGGTTCTGCTGGTAGGTGGCTTAGCCTCTGGGACTTCACTTCTTTATTGAAGTTTGTGTATTGGTCTTATTGCGGCTTTTCGCAAAGTCAATGAATGAATGACGACGACGATGAACCTTGAGTTAATATTATGAAGAGAATGTGCCACCAATAACACCATCAGTAACCAACAAAAATGTGTTAATCTCTCAATAATTTTCAATGGTATTTGCGATTATGTGTGAAACTGTTTGTTTACGTATGTGTATGTGTGTCTGCGTATATGAATGAGCGTTGGTGACTCCTCGGTGTGTAATCATCATTGCGATTATCTTTTAATTTATATCATTATCATTCTGTTGACATTCTTTCTTCTTCGACTTTTGTTAATAATGCCGCCTTATTTACTGAACAACACCACCCAACAACAATCATAGTCATCAATTAACAGGGCCAGACATTTACAAATACGAAGAAGTTCAAAGGCCCTAAGTATCAGAGGCAGTTTTGCGTTAGAATGAAGATTTTTTGGCCAAATTTATGAGGACAAAGAAAAACTTTTACATACAAAATTTGACTTAGGTAACAATTACCGATTACCAAATTTCAACCGGAGTAGATGAAATTTGACCTTTTAAGAAGATCTGAATTCAAATCTGGGGATCTGTTTATATGCGTGATATATATAATTATAGACCGATATAGATAATTTTTTGTATGATTATTAATGAGTGTATACTGACATCACATACCAAATTTCAAACAGATTGGATGAAATTTTCTCCTTAGACGGTTTCGGAAGTCAAATCTGGAGATAGGCTAATATAGGGCCTATATACACTTATGGACCGATATGAACCAATTCTTGCTTGATTGTTAGAAGCCACACACTAAAACCAAATTTCGACTGGATAGGATGAAATTTAGACCTCCAGGAAGCTCAGGAGGAAATCCAATCTGGTTTATATAGAGTTATGCATAATGCTGCCGCTCGAGCAAAACTGATCTACCAAAAAATGGGAGAAAATGTTAATTTAAACCAAAAATTCTTGAATATTCTTGATTGTCAAAATTTTATTCAAACTATTTCTATTGAATTTGCAAAATTTTATTTTTTATAGAATTTGTTAAAATTTCATTTCTATAGAAAATTTTGTCAAAATTTTATTTTCATACAAATTTTTGTCAAAATATTTTATTTCTATAGACAATTTTATCAAAATTTTATTCCGATAGAAATTTTTGTCAAAATTTTATTTCGTAAGAAAATTTTGTCAAAAATTTGTATCTCTAAGAAAATTTTGTCAAATTCATGCTATAAAATTTGATCAATGTTTTATTGAAGAAGTTTATGCAAAATGTTTATTTCTATTGTAAATCTTGTCAAATTTTATTTTCTATTGAAATTTTGTTAAAATGTTATTTCTATAAAAATTTAGGCAAAATGTTATTTTATAGGAAAATTTGTCAGAAATTTTTGTTCATAGAAATTTGAAATGTATTTTGTAAAATTTTTCTAGAGAATTGCCATTTATAGAAAATGTATGTTTATTCTTATGGGAAAATTTTGTTAAGATTTTATTTCTTACTACGAAAATTTTGTTAACATTTTTATTTCTAAAGAAAATTTTGTTCAAAATTTCAATTTCTATAGAAAATTTTGTCAAAATGTTATTTCTATAGAAAAATTTGTCCAATGTTATTGATATTTGAAAATTTTGTCAAAATTTTATTTTATACATTTTTGAAAATTTTATTTGCTTAATAGAAAATTCTAGTCAAAATGTTTTTTCTATAGAAAATTTGTCAAAATTACTTTCAAATTTGAATTTATATAGAATTTTGTCAAAATTTTATTTCATATAGAAAATTTCGTCCAAATTTTGATTTTGCTATAGAAAATTTTGATCCAAATTTTTATTTATAGAAATATTAGTTCAGAATTTATTTCTATAGAAAATTTGTCAAAATTTTATTTTATTAAAAATCTTGTCAAAATGTTAATTTTTTATTGAAAATTGTTGTCAAAATTTTATTTACTATAGCGAAAATTTTGTTTTATTTCTAAAGAAAATTTTGTCAAAAATTTTATTTCTAAAAAAAAATTTTTGTCAAAATTTCCATTTCATTGAAAATTTTTGTCAAAATGTTATTTCTATAGAAAAAATTTATTGTCAAAATTTTATTTTCTCTATAGAAACTTTTAGTTTTATTTCTAAAGAATAATTTTGTGCATAAATTTTATTTCTAAAGCAAAAATTTTTGTCAAAATTACATTTTTCTATAGAACAATTTGTCAAAATTTATTTCTACTAGAAACAATTTTGTCAAAAATGTTATTTCTAAATAGAAAATTTTGTCAAATTTTATTTTATAGAATATTTTGTCAATTTTACTTCTATAGAAAAATTTCGTAAAATTTATTTCTATAGAAATTTGTTAAAAATTTTTTATTTCTTAAAAAAAATTAGTAAAAATATTTTATTTCTATAGAAAATTTAGTCAAAATTTATTTCTGTACGAAAATTAGTCAAAATTTATTTCTATATAGAAAATTTTGTCAAAATTTCTATAGAAAATTTTTTCAAAAATTTTATTTTCTATAAAATATTTGTCAACATATTATTGCTATAGAAAATACTTAGTCAATAATTTTATATCTATAGAAAATTTTGCCAAAGTTTTATTTCTATAGAAAATCTAGTCAAAATTTTATTTCTATAGAAAATATAGTCAAAATTTTATTTCCATAGAATTTTTTTTTAAATTTTATTTCTATAGAAAATTTTGTTAAAATTTTATTTCTAACGAAAATTTAGTAAAAATTTTATTTCTAACGAAAATTTAGTAAAAATTTTATTTCTATAGAAAATTTAGTCAAAATTTTATTTCTATAGAAAATTTTGTCAAAATTTTATTTCTATAGAACATTTTGTCAAAATGTTATTTCTATAGAAAATTTTGTCAAAATTTTATTTCTATAGAAAATTTAGTCAAAATTTTATTTCTATAGAAAATTTTATTTCTATAGGAAAAATTTTGTCAAAATTTTTATTTCTATAGAAAATCTTGTCAGAATGTTATATCTATTTGAAAATTCGTCAAAATTTTTATTTCTGTAGAAAATGTTGTTAAAATTTTCATTTCTATGAGAAATTTTGTCAAAATTTATTTCTATAGAAAAATTCTTGTCAAAATGTTATTTTATTTGAAATTTTTTCAAAATGTATTTCTATGGAAGATTTGCTTAAAATGTTATTTCTATAGAAAATTTTCTGTCAAAATATTTCATATTAGAAAAATTTGTCAAAATGTTATTTTTATTTGAAAATTTTCAAAATTATTTCTATAGCAAAATTTAGTCAAAATTTTGTTTCTTAATAGGAAAATATATGTCAAAAATTTTTATTTCTTATTAGAAAATTTAGTCAAAATTTTATTTCTATAGAAAATTTTTGTCAAAAATTTTATTTCTGCTAGAAAATCTTGTCAAAATTTTTTTTCTATTAGAAAAAATTTAAAAAATGTTAATTTTTTTTTTTTGCTATAGAAAATTGTTGTCGAACATTTTATTTTTTATACAATTTTGTCAAAAATTTATTGTCTATACAAAAATTTTTGTCAAAATTTATTCTAAAGAAAATTTAGTCAAAATTTATTCTAAAGAAAATTTATTTTTCAAAATTTTATATCTAGAAAATTTTAGTCAAAATTTATTACTATAGAAATATATTGCCAAATTTTTTTTTAACAGAAACTTTTGTTCAAAATATTATTTCTATAGAAATTTGTCAAAATGTAATATTTCTAAAGAAAATTATGTCAAAATTTCATTTCTATAGAAATTTTTGTCAAAATATTATTTCTATAGAAATTTTTGTCAAAATTTTATTTCTAAAGAAAATTTTGTCAAAATTTCATTCTATAGAAAATTTTGTCAAAATTTTATTTCTATATGAAAAATCTTGTCAGAATGTCATATCTATGTGCAAAATTTTCTCAAAAATTTGTATTTCTATAAAAATTTGTTAAAATTTCATTCTATAGAAAATTTTGTTCAAAATTTTATTTTCTATAGAAAAAATTTGTCAAAATGTTTATTTATATTGAACATTTTTTCAAAATTGTTATTTCTATGGAAAATTTTTTGTTAAAATTTTATTTCTGTAAGAAGAATTTGTCTAAAAATATTTTATTTTTCTATTTTAGAAAAAATTACAAAATGTTATTTCTATAGAAAAATTTGTCAAAATGTTATTTCTATAGAAAAATTTGTCAAAATGTTATTTCTATTGAAATTTGAAATTTTATCAACATGTATTTCTATGGAAAATTTTGTTGAAATTTTTATTTCTATAGAAAATTTCAGTAAAAAATCATTATATCTATAGAAAAAAATACGAAATGTTTATTTCCTATAGAAAATTTTTTGTCAACATTTTATTTCTTTATACAATTTTGTCAAAATTTTATTTCTATAGAAAATTTTTGCAAAAATTTTATTCTATTTTAGAAAATTTTGCAAAAATTTTATTTCTATACAAAAGTTTGTCATATTTTATTTCTCTACAAAATTTTCTAAAAATTTTATTTTTTTATATAAAAGTGTTATCAAAGTTTTATTCGATAGAAGATTTTATCAAATTTTATTTCTATAGAAAATCTTGTCAAAGTTTTATTTCTATAGAAACTTTTGTAAAAATTTTATTTCTATAAATTTTTTTCTGGACATCGCCAGATTAACTCTTAATTTTTGCACGAACCATAATATGGGGCCTGAGGCCAATACTTTGACGTGTTATAAACGGAATTGGTAATGCTATGTACCCCAGTTGTATAGGGATTATTAGATTTGCAAAATATATGTCTCCTATAAACCGCCTCTGTATAATTGCTCTTCAAATATTTGTTTCAACTAGATATAAATATCACAAAGATTGCCAATTATCGCTTAATTTTCCTCCTATATATTTGAGACAGGTGTTGTGTCGGTATTCAAGATCTAATTACTTCCCTTCAAACTCAGGTTTTCAGTTATGGAGTAAATGATAGAACGTTTGATATGTCACGTAAATTGTGAGCTTTTATTTTTTCATTTTTCTGCGTTAAATTCGGTTGTATCTTAAGAACAAATGTTTGGTTTTTGAAATTGCCGCTTCCTTGTTAGCTCGGTATAGATAAGTTATTAGAATTAAGATAAAAACGAACACAAATTTTCATGTTTTATAGATAGGTCTTACGTGAAAACCTTTTAAATTTAATTAATTACCAGAGAATAAACGTTTCAATAAAAAAAAAGAAATTTGCGAAAACGATTAACATTGAAAAATATTGTGTTTATTAGAATTACCTTTTCACACAAGTAGCGTACACTTGAAAAAAAGGGTAAAAAATACATTTTATCAAACCTTGCTTATTATTCTTTATAAATATGTCGTTATTTGAAATGAATTAGTATGTATACGGATTAATTGGTTTAATTAAATTTTAAATAATATTAATAAAATGTAATAAGCAATAACTTTGTTTACTTTAATATTATTTTATTTTAATTGACCGGAGTTGAATCGGGCCTTATTTCATTTTTTCATAATTAATTTTTAATTAAAATTTTAATTAACTTAATTAGAAATTTATTATTTATACAGTAAATATAATTGAATAATTTTAAAAGTTCAATGAAAAATTTATCTTCAATAGAATAGTTATACATGCTCTTATAATATTTCGCGCGCTTTAGCAGCAACAAGATTCCTAAACAGGCATTAACTGATTACTCACCCTATATGAGAAATTGAATCCAATCACAAGAAGCCGATACATTGACTAGTCCCTGGTGTGTATATGGACCAGGGAAGGCTACATATAGCTCTCCCATATATGATTTTTCGCACCCGATTTACCTCATACTACCAGCAGAGACCTAGCTTTTATGTTAACCTAATCATTGTGATCGCATCGTCCCAGGAGCGCTTATCGGTTTAAATTTTAGGTCTCGAGATTATTGTAGAAGTCTTTTAGAGAAAATTTGTCACAAATCGGATTCAAATATAAAGATCATAGTAATGAACAACATAAACCTTTGATGTATTGAACAAATCTTGAGGGATTTGAGCAGCCCGCCCCGAATTTAGGACTTTCTTACATTGTTTATGTCATTAAATTTAAGGACGGCGTATCTGTTTCCGTTAACGTCGTATTGGATTGAGTCTGTAGGTTAGTTAGGTTAGGTTATGTCGCATGTAACATCTGCACCACGGTGGTCTTGGATTTGAATGGTCTTGGATTAAACTAAAAAATGCTTCAATGTTAGGGCTAAGACTTTATTAAGGTTTTTGGAAATCTATTGGTTTAAAACATATATTTTTTTCAAAGTATCTAGTATAGTTGCAATATTTTTTATCCAGTATTTATATGAACTTGAATTACTTATTATTTAATGTATCTTTGAAAGAGAATGAAAATTCGTCCAAAGAGATCTTTTGTATCCTTAATATATTATATATTTAATATAAAGCCTATCTTGTAGCTATATACACGCAAAAAAAATAATTCTTTCTCCAACGAAATTTTAGACAAACAAAGTTCGTTTCTCATTTGCTTTTCGCTGTAAGAGGAATTGTATTTGGAAAGAAAAGTTATATACTTTCTTGTGATCAAACGTTTATTCTTTCCAGGGATGTAAAAACAAATTATCATATAAGGACTAACTACAAAAAAAATAATTTTCTGCTATTGCATTTTCCCTCAATCATTTCTCACCTTCCACGAAGATTTTTTAGTTCTTAGTACCTTTTTCTGTAACAAAACAATGCTAGAAGGAAATATTATACGATTTTATGAAATTTTTAAAATTTTTTTACCTTTCGCCTGGACGTGCAGAAATCGAACCGCGGACCATGCACTTTGTAAGCCAACACACTAACACCTGAGCTTATGTACCATGTTATTGGTATCAATAGATAAATATCCATATAAGTTAATATTTATATAGCATAGCTTGCGGCGCCCACGAACCGATATAAACAAAGTTTATTTAACAGAAACAAACATTTAGTTGGACCGTGGAGCATGTGTTGCTACGTCTGAACTCTCATGCAAGGGTCGTGGTTCGATCCTGCTTCGACAAAGTTTTTTTTTTTTGTTTTTTTTGTACATTACATTTACTATTGTTTCGGAAGCATTCCACAAAAAATGTTCACCATTAATTGTACTATATATAAATTATTGAACTGTAATAAATGTGTTTTTAAAGACCAAAAGTCAGAAAAGACAGTGTTTGATATAAACGAAATGCGACTCTGTTGTTGGTTGTTCAAAAATATAACTTTTTTTAGAAAAAATAAAAAATTTGTAACAAACGACATTTTTTTGTTGATAAAGTTATTAAAATTTTCGAAGCAATTCAAAAAAACTCTAACAAAAAGAAAACGTTTTCAGGTCACCACGTTTTCAAACGTTTTTTTTTTTTCTTTGCGCTGTAGAGCCTAAAACAATATTTATTTTAAAGAGTCTGCCTTCTTTTGCTCAACACCAAATCACTGAAAGGAGGTCCAAAATCCTCGAATCTAAGAAAAACTCTGTTTGAAAACTTGATCTGCTCCCTTATTATATTTGATTTTCCTCAAAACATACTTAGGAGAATTTTTGCATTACCACATCTAATAACAATCAACTTTCCATGTGATCCCTGACCTCGATATTTACTCATACGATTATTCTACAGATAATACTGCACCATATTCAAACTTGGCCGGCAACATTGTTGTAGATCTCCAAAGAATAAAAATACAAAAAGTGAACATATAATCTAATTTTACGATATGTTAGCACAGTTTAGCTTACACGAGATATTCATAATCTTTATCAACTGATAAGAGGCACGCACGCAACAAACAAAAGGCTCACCTAGCCGGCGACAAACAACGTGAATGTACGCCAAAGGTACATCCAGCTAAAGTTGTACTAAAGACAAGAAAAATAAAAGAGTTAAGTAAACAATTTGGATAAAGAAAAAAATTAAGCACATCTAGATCGGGCACATGATCGCTTTTATGGCGGATAAGATATTTGTCCGCAATTGATAATACAGAAAAGGGAAAGTAGAGAATTACTGTGGCACTAGAAAAGATATATCGCCATGGAGATCACTATACTAGAACTATGGATTTGCCTTAAATTCAGTATCCGACTCTTAAAATGGATATTTGTTAAAAAACAGATTTTATTCGTGACTTTAACTGAATTTGGGTGTACAAAAAATTTTACAGTGTGAATGCATAGTAACAACAAATAAATAAGGCCGAATCTCCTATATATTCACCATTACGGATTGCGTAAAAAGTTCTTCTGAAAACTGTCAACCTCAATCGAATTACTCGGGCAAAGAATAGTGGTATTTCTTATCATTGTCAAAATTGTAACTTAGTTAGGCATATTAAATACCTATATAAGCATCATTAGTTCTTGATCGGTTTATACAGAGTAGTCTAAAAATAATTTTGAACCGTTATGAATCAATTTTCGCATGGTAATTAGAGAGCCAAATTTCAAGAGAGCCAAACTATATCAAATTTACTATGAGGACTATATATTATTACGATTCGAAATGCACCAATTTTTGCATGGCGATAACCAAATTCAACCCCATCGGCTGAATTTACTCCTTCAAGAGGTTCCGGAAGTCAAATTTAAGAATCGGTTTATATGGAGCCTATATATAATAAATGACCAATTTTTGCATATAGCAACATTGCATAACAAATTTTAAGCGGATCAAATGAAACTTACTCTTTCCAAAGGCTCCGAAAGCACTGTTGCCACTCGTGCCAAATGTAATCTATTAAAAATTTTACAGAATTTTATCAAAAAACTACAAAATTTAAAAAAAAAATCATTTAAAAAAATTTTTTTGTCAAAATATTATTTCTCTAGAAAATTTTTTCTATAGACACTTTTGTCAAAATTTTATCTATAGACATTTTATTTCTGTAGTAAATTTTACCAAAATTTTTATTTCTATAGTAAATTTTGACAAATTTTTACTTCTATAGAAGCTTTAGCCAAAATTTTTGTTTTTATAGAAAAGTTTGCCAAAATTTTATTTCTGTTGCAAATTTTATTTTTCTACGGAAAATTTTACCAAAAATGTATTCTATGGAAAATTTTGCCAAAATTTTATTTCTGTGGAAAATTTTGCCAAAATTTTATTTCTATAGAAAACTTTGTCAAAATTTTATTTCTATAGAAATTTTTTCCAAAATTTTAATTCTATAGAAAAATTTGCTAAAATGTTATTTCTAGGGACAATTTTGTCTAAATTTTATTTCTTATAGAAAATTTTGTCTAAATTTTATTTCTATAGAAAATTTTGTCAAAATTGTATTTCTATGGAAAATATAGCCAAGTGTTTTTTTTTCTATGGAAAATCTTGCCAACATTTTAGTTCTACAGAAAAATTTGCCAAAATTTTATTACTATAGAAAATAATGCCAAAATCCTATTTCTATAGAAAGTAGAGAATTACTGTGGTATAGAAATTTTTTTCCAACATTTTTTCCCACATTTTATTTTATTATTTATTGTTGTCTAACTTTTATTTCTTTAGAAAATTTTGCCAACATTTTATTTCTATCGAAAAGTTTGCCAACATTTTATTTCTATTAAATGTTTTGTCAAAATTTTATTCCTAGAGAAAATTTTGTCAAATTTTTTTTTCTATAGAAAATTTTGTCAAAATTTTATTTCTATAGAAAGTTATGTCAAAATTTTATTTCTATAGAAAATTTTGTCTAAATTTCATTTCTATAGAAATTTTTGTCAAAATTGTATTTCTATGGAAAATTTTGCCAATTTTTTTTTTATGGAAAATCTTGCCAAAATTTTAAGTCTATTGAAAATTTTGTCAAAATTTTATTTCTGTAGACAAATTTCGGATGTGCTGAGCGAGTCTTTGCAGTATTTTTCGGAGTGGACACTAGGATGCGGATTAGGGCTGAATCCTGGAAAGATGGACCTGGTACTGTTTACCAGGAGGAGAAATGGTGTCGGTTACAAGTCGCCTGAATTCCACGAAGCTGACCCTCTCGAAATCAGCAAGACAGCCTGGGAGTTCTTTTGGATTCCAAACTAAACTGGATGGGAGAATACTGCGGATCGCATAAAGAGGGGCTATGCGGCATTATACTCTTGCCAGAAATTGGTCAGCAGAGATGGGAATGAGGCCTTTCTCTTTTGGCTGGCTTATATACTCGGTTGTAAGACCTGTGGCCACATATGGTTGTCATCGTGAGACACCAAAATCAAATGTCGAGAATAAATAGGATAAATAGGACTGCACTTATTTATAATGACAGGCGCTATGAGGACCACAGCCACTGCCGCTTGTGGAGGTACTGATGGAAGTTTATCCCAATCGATTTTACATGATAAGGAGACGGCGGAACTGAACACTTCTGAGACTTAAGAGCTTGAACACGCTGGAGAGGCGGTCAGCGGAATCTATGTAGCTGAACTAGAATAAAGGGAGTCTTACACGCTGGATAGCGATCTGCAAGTATTTTCAGGCTGAGATTTCTGCGATCACAAAGCTCTGAGTCCTGTTGATGGAGCCTTTATTCAGAAGCGATATCAGCTTTTCAATCGAACAGTCAGGCCAGCTATAAAGGCAATTGTGCAGGGCTGACATAAGGTGTAAGGTAGTCAGCCGCTGTCGTAGAGAACTCAAGGTTCTCACTGAATAGCATAATATAACTCTGTACTGGGTACCTGGGCACTATGGGATAATAGGAAATGAGGAAGCGGATGTGCTGGCTAAGGAGGGCTCTCGTGGAACGACTAATGTCCTAGCGGACGTTTTTCCTCCACCTTATCATTATAGGATAGAGGTCAAATATGACAAACTATGGCGAAGATGCTGGGTTTCTTCGGATGTTTGCTCGCAACCAAGTTGATATGGGACAAAAAGAAACGTAGAAACTGCGAAATTTTGATGTCGATGAACAGAGAAAAATTACGGCCACTGATTGGTATCATAACAGGACATAACACACTTGGGAAACACATGGTAAGAATAGGACTTAAAGACGATGATATCTGTAGATTGTGCCTGGACCCGGAAGTTACGGAGGACTCGTACCACTCCCTGTGCCAGTGTCCAGCTTTATGCTTTAGAAGAAACAAGATAATGGGCTCTTTATATTTCAGGCTCTCACTGATCTGAGGGAGTGCAGCTTAAGGAACATATTTGCATTATCAGGGCCTCTGGTTGGTTCTCCGGAGATTTCCTTTAAAAGAGAACAAGCAAG
>PGFW01016335.1:4988-17948 GCA_003123925.1 Haematobia irritans | reverse complement strand
TTGTATTAATAATTGTATTGTTTTAGCTACAAACATACAACTTTGATGTCTTTGAATTTCTGTTACATTAGCTATATTAAAAAATGTAATTTTTTCTAAGCTTATATTAAAAGCAACATAAATTTAAAATATTTTTTTTTTTCGGCAATACTTTTCAGAAAATTTAAAGGATAAAATTTACCACCATTGAAAATTTCTTCTCTGTGCATACTTAAGTAACATAAAATGTTGACTCAAATCCAGCGAAAATTTACAAAAAATAAAATCGTTTAAAAAACGCTAAAAACTGTAATTAAAATTACAAGAAAATTACATCAAGGTAAAATGATGTCATTAAAAAATTAAATAGATTGATTACCACCCATTTAAAAATTTGTTCTATTAAATTTTTAATTAGACAATTAAATTATGGTAATTGTTAATGGAATTGTCGGAAAATCAATTAATTTCTGTTTTTCTCGAAAATATTTTTAATTTCTAATTAATTTACACATGGACTGAAGCAATTCAATTAAAAAATTATTACAAAACGTGAATCACAAAATATTTTTCTGTCTGTGTATCGGTTTAAAAGTTGACGACTCCGATTGGCATTTCAGATTTTAGCTGTTCGTTTTGTCAATTTTTCATTAATCGACCCTGCCCAATCATCTCAGTTCATATCGGAATATTCATAATTTTATTTATTTTTAAACCTAAACATCATATTCTAATTCATATATTCAACTTTAGAAATAGACACAGTTGTGATGCTTATTCCACAATCTGCTACAAAAAAATTCTTATAAACAGGAAATCCCGTAGTAGCTTTTCAAATTGTTGATCTAAACTGGAGTTGTTTTTCCAAAAAAGTAATTGAATTTAGTTTTTTTGAAGACTATTTTCCATATTCATAATTATTTACTGATTAGTTGATCGAAGGAATTTGTTATTGTAATAGGTAGGTTTAACGTTTACGTAACTTTTACTGAATATGGGGGTATATCTATACACTCTTCTTTAGTTCCTGAATAGAATATTTAGGAAAGTTATATTAACAAATTTGCATAACTGATTTAATTTCATATATTAAAAAAAAAAAACACACAATTTTAAGTTCTTCCTGAAAATAGAGATTTTCACAAAAACCTCTCTCTGCTTCGATTAATATTTTTGTAATCACTCTATGCCAAAACAAACAAATAAATTTCAGAAAAAATGATAACTATCACTTGTCTATATGAATTTTCAATTTCACTGTGAATAGATTCCAACATATTTAAATTTAATTTACCCACTTACCACTTCAATGGAAAATTAAACAGCAAGACAAAAAACAAACACAAATATGAAATCAATACACTTGTGTGTTATGTATACATAAAAGTAACATTCATATTTTCATTTTTGTTTATTAACAATACACAACATTCATTCGTTAACAATTTAAAAATTAATTCACATGTCTGACCGGGCTCACCCACATTTTGTGTTCACTTTCGTGCCCTTAAGAGATAAAAAAAAACACAAACAAACTGCATATTGTTTATTTTCATTTTCCCACTCTAGCATAACTACAACTAACAAATTGGTAATTTTATTGGATCAATATAGATATTAAAATTGGACTGCATTCCCTTTAAAACCAAAAAACAAAAATTTGAATAATTGGAAAATAGCCTTAAAAACCAGGCAAAATGAAAAAGTCCTTCTAATCGCTTTGTAAGTTACCCCATTCGCCATACATACATGTTCATCTGTAAATTTACGACACCAACACCTGTATTCGTTGAAGGATGTTTTTGTTTTTCTTGTTTTTTATTAACACATAATTCCAAGCCAAGTGTATGAATGAATGAGTTTATCAGGGAGCGTATAAGATATTACTGTATGAATGAGAATGAGTGTGACTGTATGTGTGTGAGTTCAGTTTTTGATGATGAAGAAGTTTGATTGGAGGCTGGCCTTATTAATTATTTTATTGGAAACAGCTTAGTTATTTCATGTGTCTCTCCCTCTTCTTTTATTGTGTGACAAGAGTTCAAATCTCTCTCTCTCTCTCTCTCTCTTCTCTCTCTACTTCTCACTTGGTGTCAGTAACTCCACTTCTGGATTTTATATTGTTTTATACAAATCAACTCATCGTTTATGCATGACATATACACAAGATCGCACTACACTATCTCAGAAATTACATACATGCATATGCACTAACCTCACTTCACAGAAAAAGTGACATGCCCCCATATAGTTACATATCTCACACTTTACATCCAGACGAATAATTTTCATTTTTGATTTTTCTTTTTTTTTTGGGGTTTGCATTAGTATGTAGATTGATATTGAACTGAATTGAAATGGATGGCTGACTTGATTGTCAGCGCCAGACCCTGTCCATCAATGAACTCAAATAGACACTAAACAACAAAGAGCCGTCAATATCCATATTGAATAATGCGCGTCTTTTTGGGATATACCATTGTCAATGGCGTGCTTGAGATTTCTGTCCCATTTTTGTTATAGAATGTAATCAAGAAATACTAGAAAAACTATGCTAGAATATTAGGCTTTGCTCCCCCACATACAAACAAAAAAAAAAACCAATGCAAACAAAGCACAAACAAACAGAGGGCATCTGGTATTGGTTTTTATTGTCAGTTCACCATTTTTAAAAATATATATTTTTCCCAATTTAGATGTTATTGATGCTAAGTAACAAAACATATTCAATTGTTTTAAAATATTCCTGCCACTCGATATCAATATGCTGAAAATGCTGAAACAACCAACGTTGACTCATCGACAACATCAATTGCTGTGCAACGGACATCGCCCAACGAACTAAAATACGAATAAAAACAAAAACAAAAAAATTTGTTGAAATATATTAATTAATATAAATTGCTGATATGAATTCTCACGAAACGCAACCAAACCCCCGTTTGGAATGGATTGGATTCTCAATATTGATTTAATTGAAAATATTTTTGTGTTTACTCTTTTATTTGCCAAACGACAAAAAAAAAAACACACAAATAACTTCTATACAATAATACCAACATCCCATATCCATACACGCTGAAAACCATACTAATTTTTTTAAATATATCTATGTGTTTACCATTTTCAATACTCATATCGAAAACATTCGATTTGCGTTCGCAAAACCCTAAACTATTGTTTAAAAATCTATCTATTGGAAATACAAAATTCTTTTGATAAACTAACGCGTATTTACGCTATCACGCTACAACCCACTCTCCCTAGCCACTAACACAATCCTAAGAAACTCGGTATTAGAGGAGACTACCATGGCCCTCAAGATATCAGTATTTCCTAGTGTTGGTTGTACTTAATTGTCATTGTTGTCGTTTTTGTAAACATCAGTTGATCAGCAGCGTCTACAGAAACACAGTCAGACTTGTTTAGTCACATTTAAGAACCACTTCTTCTCCCTGTTTCTGAGGTTAGTTGAAAGAAGTAATGAAACAAACCAAGTATTTGATGAGAAAGACAAACGAACGAAAAGAATAATATTAAGCTAAACACATCGAATTCTAATTTCGATTCTTTTGGTTAATTAACAAACATCTGTTTTGTTTTTAATTTTGTGCATAAAACAATTCATTGCCACATTGCCCCCTGAGTCAACCAATCACCACTACCACCACATCCACACAACACAAAAAAAACAATCCTCCAGCAGCCCCAACCACACTCAATGACACATGGCAAGCCGCTATGAAAGACGCCTTAATACACGCCACGCCACACCACGACACACTTTAACACACAAATTCACATGTCTAACATTATAGCCTTAAACATATGCCCACACACACACACACACAGAGGCCACTATACTCATCAACAGCAAAAAGAGAACAACACAAAACACTGCCATTTCGATATTTTCTCTCATTAGTTTTCATTTAACCAAACAAAGATCTCTGGTGTGTTGTGTGTTTGTTGTGTGAATACGATTTTATTTCATTTTAAGTCTGTGAATACCCTTTTTTGATGTTTTGTTTTAAATTTTTTTCACATTGTTTTTTTTTTTTTAATATTTATAAACAAAAACATATTTTTCTTTAATGTGGTTGCTGAGGCAAATTTGCAAAGCTTCCTCTTTTTCTTCTTTTCTTGCTCTGTGTGTGTGTGAACATTTTGCAATGGCCCCATTTTTTTAAGTTGATTTTTTTTTTCATTATTTTTGTATACCCCGAAAAACAAAACCTAACTAACAAACTTTCTGTATGTCTGTCTGTCTGTTTTGTTCTCCATGTATATACACATACATACAAACGTATTAATTTATGGTTCTCTTGTCTTGTGTTCAACTGTCTGTTTGTTTGTAGTGTTACTCGTATTTATCAGAAAAACAAATGGAAATCATAACTACATGGTATACCATAAATCGATGTTGTTTTCTCAAAATTCCCAGCCTCCCCCCTTCATCCCACCAAAAAACAAATAACCATTTTCTGGATTCGATATCTAAAAAAAAAAAAAAAACTAATAATCCTTTATATTCATAAAACTCGAACTTTTGTATATTGCGCTGTCAAATTTGCTTTGAATTCACTGTAATCAACAATAACCACAATGCCTGGTAATTGGCTTAATGCACACTTCCCACAACCAGACTGCACTACTCAACCAACCGCCCACCCAGTCACCCTCTCCACTTTCATCAATTCCTCTTCATATAAGCTTTACCCACATATCCTTTGCTCAATCACTGGACTTTATGTCGTGAACATAAATCGAAACCAACATCACGTTCAACTCCTACCACCACAACCCACCCCTTGCACTGACCCCCACTCACCACTATCCCTTCAACCAAAAAAAAAAAAGATGATATCAACTTCATTAAACTCGATGTTTTAATTTGTAACTTTTTTGTTCCTTATGAAAAAAAAAACAAAACGAATACAAATTTTTAATGAAAATGGAAATATCCTTTTTGTGTATATGCCAAAAACGAAAAAGCAAAACAAACCAAGATGAGAAAATTCAAAAACGAAAAGCGTATATTGATAAAGCCGATATACGAAAAGCTGGAAAAAAAGCGAATAAGCGAAGCCGAGTAAACTCAATTTTTCATTACTACTTTTATGGTTGTCGTCGTCATTGTGACTGTTAGCATTTATGTAGACTCAGTACTCAGTATCCAGTATTCAGTATTCACAAAAAAAAAAAACTCGTACTCGTTCCACCACTTCAATGATTTTAGAAGAAAAAAAAACATAAAGCCAAAAAACATAGAGCAAAAATATATCCAAATCCTACAAACAATACGTACCGTAAGCGATTCCATACCAAACAAAAAAAAAGAAATTTTAACACTAATATCATTCGCATTTGTTAGCGTTTTCGTTTCATTTTACCCAACCTTTGTCGGGTTTTCTTGTTCTCTTCATGTCCCAATAAAAAAAAAAAAACTATCAAAAATCAAAAGAGACCAAAGAAGACCAAGTTAACGCTGGATATCACTTTATATCTCTCCCATTCACGAAATCACTCATTCCTTTTCCATACCATTTCTCTTTTCACGATTTGCCAATTTTTGTTTTCCAATATTGGCATGGCAATGGTTGAATTTTTCCATTAACGAGTCAATCCATCTAACTGTAGAAGTAATTATGGCCTTCAGGTAAGTTTGTGTTTGTAAATACCGACATGATATTACAACTTTCAGCTCCAGGTGCAGCCGTGTTCTTGGACTAACCAACAAAAAAGCATAGCCAAAAGACTAATGAAAAAAGGGTTTTCATATATCACCTCAAAAAAAAATGTCTTTTGAAGTGAAAATTGAGTCAATTTATTGAGTATTCATAGATGTAATTTAAATGCAATGACTTGGGAAGATCTTGCAATTTTTTTTCTACTGGGAACCATTAAAACGTACATGATTCGTAAGGTAGGAAGAAGGGGATTGGTGTATTTTATATAAACCGACTTAAAGTGCCAAGTAAACGGTCTAATTGATGGGCGGTAGATAGGTCAACATGAGAAAAAGTTTACAAACCAGCTAAGGCAAGGTTGGGCAATTCGTCAAAAATAATAGACTGATATAAACCAAAACCTTTAGTCTGGAAGAAATTTATACCTCCAAATTAATGAAAATCAGATAAAAACAGGAAAGTGGTGATAGATTTAACTGCGCGAACCACCGTTTTTGTGCAATAAGCACACCTAAGAGACTTTGTCTCACACGCAGCTTTTGATTTTTATACCCTCCACCATAGGATGGGGGGTATATTAACTTTGTCATTCCGTTTGTAACACATCTAAATATTGCTCTAAGACCCCATAAAGTATATACTATTTCTGGTCGTGGTGAAATTCTGAGTCGATCTAACATAAGCATGTCCGTCCGTCCGTACCGTCTGTTGAAATCACGGTTAACTTCGCGAAACGAAACAAGCTATCGAGCTTGAAAACTTGGGCAGCAAGTAGTGTGTATTGATTGTGGGTCGGATGGTATTGAAAATGGGCATATAGTTTCACTTTTACGTATAGCCCCCATATAAACGGAACGATCAAATTATTTCAATCCGATCCGCTGAATTTTTGTTACTATGGAGTTGTATATGGTCTAATAACACCCACAAAAAATTGGTCCACATCGGTCCACTTTTACGTATAGCCCGCCATATAAACGGACCCTCAGTTTTGGGTTGCGGAGCCTCAAAAGAGAAAGCAAATTTCAATCCGATCTGGCTGCAAATTTGGTATCTGGTTTTACGTACTATGGTTTCTACAAGCGCATGCACAAAGTTGGAGTGTCCGCCATAGGTATCCATAATTATATATATAGCCCCAGCACATAATTAGATCCGATCCCCAGCATCTTTGAGGTTTGCGTGGAGCCGCATAATGAGATGAAAGCAAATTTCATTCGAATACGGCTGAATATTTGTGGAAACGGCTAGTTTATATTCAGTATATGGTTCTAACAACTCGTGGCCAGAATGTCTCTATTTGATCCATAACATATATATAGCCCCAAGATATAAACCGTTTCTCCAGATTTGACCTCAGAGAGCCCTCTTGGAGGAAGCAACTTCATCCCGATCCGGTTAAAATGTGGCACGTGGTGTTCCTAGTATATGGTCTCTAACATCCATGCAAAAATTGGTTACAATCGGGTTCACAAATTAATATATAGCCCGCCGTCATATAAACCGATCCCCAGAATTTGGTTTGTGAGCTTCTAAGAGAACAAATTTTCAATCCGATCCGGATGAAAATGTAAGTGTTAGTGTATGGTCGCTCTAACAACCGTGCAGAATTGATACCAATAATCGGTCCATTAAATTATATATATCCGCCATATAAACCGTTCTCCAGATTTGACATCCGGAGCCCTCTTGGAGGAGCAAAATTCAATCTGGTCCGGTTCAATAATTGTGGAACGTGGTGTTTAGTATATGGCCGCATAACAACCATACCAAAATTGGTCGCATATCGTGTCTATAGTTATATATAGCCGATTTCCAATCAACATCGACAAAAATTGGTCCATATCGCGGTTCATAAATCAATGGTTTTGCCAGCTGTAGCAAAAATAATCTACCAAAAATTTTAATTTCTATAGAAAAATTTTGTCAAAACTATAATTTCTTATAAGAAAAATTTTGTCAAAAATTTTAATTTCTGTACAAAATTTTGTGAAAAATTTGTTTCTATTAGAAAAATTTTGTTAAAATTTTATTTGTATAGAAATTTTTCTATCTATGCAAATAAATTTTTCATAGACCGAATGCCGGCTGAAATTTGGTAGCAATGGGTGTTAGTAAATATATTCTCTAAAGAACCATGGCAAAAAATTGTGGTCCACATCGTCCATAAATTATATATAGCCCCCATATATACCGAATCCCCGCGATTCTGGCTTGCGGAGCGTCGAAGAGAAGCAAAATTTCATACCGAATCCGGCTGAAATTTTGGTAACATGGTAATTAGGTATAATGTTCTCTAGTGAAGGCCATGCTAAAAATTTGTCCACATCGGTCCATTAATTATATATAGCCTCATATAAAATCGAATTCCCAAGATTTGTCCTCCGGAGCCTCTTGAGGAGCAAAATTCATCCGATCCGCTTGAAATTTGGATCATGGTTGTTTAGAATGTTGGTCTTCTAACAAAGCCAACGCAAGAATTGTCCATATCGGTCCATAATTATATATAGGGCCCCAATATAAAGCCGTGTCCACCAGATTTTGATCCTCCGGAACCTGCTTGGAGGGGCAAAATTCATCCCGATCCGGTTGAAATTTTGCAAATGTGGTGTTAGTAAATAAGCGCTAATTTCCATGCAAAAAAATTGTCCATATCGGTCTATATGTTAATATATTAGCCGATCGCCTAATCACACAAAAAAATTGGTCCATTATCGGTTTCATATTCATGGTTGGCGCACTCGCGGCCAAAAAATAATCTACCAAATAATTTTATTTTTATGGAAAAACATTGTCAAAATGTTTTCTATTAGAAAATTTGTCAAAATTTTATTTCTATATGAATTCTGTAAAAATTTTATTTCCTATAGAAATTTTGTCAAAATTTTATTTCTAATAGAACATTTTTTTCCAAATTTTATTTCTAATAGAAAATTTTTTCCCAATTTTACTTCTAATAGAAAATATTGTCAAATTTTATTTCTATAGAAACTTTAAAACTTAATTTATATTACGTATTTAATCGGCCTTTTTTTGATTTAATATATACCGCGTTGGATTTACTTACAATTTAAGAAGACGGTGTTTTTAGGAGGTTTTAAAGATAATTGCCATCGACAAGCGTTTTAACCGCAACTCAAGTAATTCGATGTGGATGGCAGTGTTTAGAAGACAGTTTCTACGCAATCCAATGGTGGAGGGTACATAAGCTTCGGCCTGACCGACTTACGGCCATATATATCTTAGTTTTTTTTTCTTTTTTTTTTGCCACGTATGAAAAGAAAATTTTGAAAAATTCTGATTTTTCGTCTTCATGAGGCCTTAAAACGTTGCCGGGCCAATTAAATGATTAAAAAGCAAATAAAGAAAAGCTTGAAGTCGGGCAGGGTGCGACATATGTTATATGCCTTGCAGCGGCAGCTTTGTTCGATTTAAATTTCTATGGCCCATTCAAAAATTCTTTTTTAAAAATTTGTTTGGTACTATATATAAGGGATCATAATCACATACTCCCTGTATTTAAATCTGACCCGGTCTGGAAGCAAACGTGTGTTATACTTCCACAAAATGTATAGATTTAATATTTAAAGGTCGGCTAATAATCCTGGGCTGAAAACACAGCGTGGCGCAGGGTATAAATTAGAGCGGTCTGCATCAATAACTTTTTCAGCTACATGGCCATGCAATTCGCTGTCGAAAATATAGTAACATACACTGTCTTTCTCTCAGAGCCAAGTAAGTGAAGTGAAGAGAACACATTGCTTGTCATATACACCAAGTACTTATCCGAAACAATATGTTGTTTGCCGAAAAAAAGGAAGCAATAAAAATGCAAGGTAATTTGAGAAAAAGTACAACATGGAATTCTCTTCACTTTCTACGTGGTACCACAAGTATTTCTCAGTTATGTGCGAAGGCAAAAACTTTCCATTATTACTAATCCATACATATGTATGTATGTCACATATTTCATATATTTTATGTAAATGTCAGCACACTTAGCTTAACGTTTGCCGTTCTTTTATGAAGCAAAACCGAAAACATCGACATAATATTGTGGTGAGTAACGTGTTTTTTTGTATTTCTGAAACTGCACGTGGTCAATGGAGTACTCTATGAAGTTTTTGTTCTCGCAACATACTTCACGTGATCACTCTGAAGTACACTTTTCCCCAATAAGAGAGAAAAGAGGAATATGTGTTTGGTTGGTAGTGAAGAACATAAGAGTAGCAACAAGTAAGTTACTCGTGGCCTTTGGTGTTCATCAAAATGTGTACCAATTGTTTTGCGAACTCTCTCAATAGATGTACTCTATGTAGCTAAGTACACGTGTACTCTAACATTTACAAATTGGAATTGTGCAGACCTTTAGTATAAATATGGGTAATATTAAACTTTAACGCCTAGAACAGTCATCCCTCGTCTAAGGGTTTATAATTTAATGAGTTGGTTCTCATGTTTTGCTCACGATCCAAAATTATAGCATTTTGAAATAAGCCGTAGTCAAAAATGACGAAGGATGACGCTTAGTGTACAAAAAACTAAGTGTTGAAGCAAAAATTTTTAGGCACTTCGCAAAACTGCATTTATGTAGAAGATTTTTTCCTATGAGGCCATTTTTTTCACAGATGATTTTATAAGGAAATTGTGGGTATTTAGGCCATTTTGATCCAAAACATATAATATGGGCATCGTATCAAATTTGGCATGTTATAACGTAAGAATGCTCACGTTTTTCACGTAAATCGGAGTAAGAAATTTGGTCTCTGTGGTGCATATCTGTACTTGTGATTGCAAAAATTGTGTTCACAGACGGACGGAATGACTGACAAGGATATATCGACTGCAGGGCAGACCCTCAGCATTATTACCATAGACCCCATGTGTCTATCTGCTCACCTTCTGGGCGTTGGCAGTATGAAGGAAGCGTAAAAAACCAAAACAAAATTTTGTAGTGGTGGCAACCAGATCTTTCGAATAAAATATTTTACACTTTTGTTAAACAACAAACTAATGCATTGTAAATTAAACCGTCTAAATTAAAAATCTACGGGCGAAACTTTACTGGGTTCGACCTAATATGTTACGCTAGATTTAAATTTTCCAAAAATTACAACAACGAAAATTACTTCAAGAAAGTGTTAATATCGAAGAACAACTTCTTCGGAAAACGAAAATTTTGGACAAACGAAGTTCCAGCAAACTCTCTTCGATGGCTTCGATGCATTAATCAGCATGATTTAATGGCACTCCCTGTTTCGACAAAATTTATTGGTCGATCTAATTGAACTGTTCGACCTAATATGTTTACGCGCATAGATTTAAATTTTCCAAAAATTAGTAACGAAAATTACTCAGATGTGTAATATCGAAGAAGCACTTCTTGCGGAAACGAAATTTTGGACAGATCCAAAGTTCCACAATCTTCTCTTTCGATGCTTTGATATAATTAATCATGCATGATTCTATTGGCCTCCTGTGTTTTGACAAAAATTTATTGGTGATCTTAATTGAAATCAGGCGTCTTTAAATTGAAAATTCTTGCCACTAATAGCCATCGGCTGTAGTTTATGACTAAGTGACAAGCGCATTATAAACGTAGACAAGATTTCGACCCGAAATAAATTAAGTTTTAAATATAGAATAAAAAAGAAAACATCAGGATGGTAACTTGCAGGGGCTTATCCATGGATTGTGGCTTGATAGTGGTTGAACATGACTTTCAATTTAATGGCGTCATCAATTGGTTGACATGGGAATCCGAACTTTGGCCACTCACCAACATGACATTGACCATAAATGTGGTCATGGCAGAGAGACAGAGAGAGAGAGATGGTGTTTAATACTCAAACCACTACTGTCATGTTTCAAATGAAAGCTTTGTTCTGATGAGCAAGGATATAAAACGGGCATTGTTATGGTCATTTCAATGACTTGGTAACTTTTGACTCCATTATGATTGAGTGCATAACTTGATGGCTTGCGTTAAATGATAGAGAAAATGAAATTGGAAGGAACGGCTGCATTTAAAGCTCGAGAACAACATTCCCACACACACAACAAACACAAACAAAAACACAAAAAACCCCAGTAGGCTGTCATGGCCAAAGGATAATATGGATAGAAGTAAGTATGAGTTATTCATTTTCATGCTCTTCTACTTCATATTTTTCATATGTATTTTACTATCTACTACATAGTCGGACCGGGGAGTACGTACTAGTAATGTAGGATTTAGAGCATTTGAATTTAGCTATATATTTTAATTGATATTTTACTAAAAATGATCCAAACCGTATAGAGCATATTCCATAACTATTTAATGATCCATTTGATGATTGGAACCATTTCCCCCCTTGTATGACCCCTTTGGTCAATAAAGAATATGCCTTAAAAAAATTGCTGAAAACTTTTAAGCAAAAAAAAAAAAACGAAAAGAAAGCAGAAAAACTTCTCGAAATCGATGGAATGTAGTTAGTTGTCATTACCATTAGCTGTGATCTGAAGAACAGAGATCCGCTGATTGGATGGATGATGGAGGCGAAAGCGGATCAGCGAGTCTCTGTTCGGATTGAGTTGTACACCACTTACATCTACACCTTCGCTCCATATTGAAAGAAATAATAAATTGGCTGTGTTCTGATTGCCAAAGAGTGCGTGTGTATGTGTGTGTTTTCTTTTTATTAAACACCCACTCACACACACACACGCATAGGCAAACAAATAAGAATAAAAATCAAAATCTAATCGCGCACACATTTTGAGTTATGGTGGTGCTTTCTACTGAGATAGAATGAAAGTCAATTGTGTCATCCAAAACGAACGAAAGGACATGATCGAATGGGCAACACGTCTCATGCCTGCCCGATACACATATAAAACATTGAAATTGTTGCATTTGTGTTTTGTTTGTGTATTTAACTATGTATGCATCTGTGTATTATAATTTGCATTACAACAACAATAACAACAAAAAACATGTATAAATAACAACAACAACAATCGCTACAACATATCGATTATGTATGTATGTATGTATGTACACTATGTATATATATGTATATGTATGATATATATCATATATTTCAATTAAGAATATACTATACTAACGACAGAACAACAACAACATCTACTAACACTAATGAAAACTAACAAACATATATACACACACACACACGCATAAAAATCTCCACCAACCACATCGAGCATTGTCACCACTGCATTTTGCCATTTTGTTTACAGCATGAAGGAAGGTAACACTGATATACAACAAGGGTTCTTTTGCAGTTTG
>PGFW01016334.1:31050-42730 GCA_003123925.1 Haematobia irritans | reverse complement strand
TAAAAACAAGTAAGACAGTCTAAAGTCGGCGGGGCCGACTATATTTTACCCTGCACCACTATAGCTATATCTTAATCAGAACCGATTCCAACCAAATTTGGCACGCATAGCAACAATGTTAATTCTACTCCCTGTGCAAAATTTCAAACAAAATCGGAGTTAAAAATTGGCCTCTGTGGTCATATGAGTGTAAATCGGGCGAAAGCTATATATGGGTGCTATATCTAAATCTGAACCGATTTCAACCAAATTTGGCACGCATAACTACAATGCTAATTCTACTCCCTGTGCAAAATTTCAACTAAAACGGAGTTAAAAATTGGCCTCTGTGCCATATGAGTGTAAATCGGGCGAAAGCTATATATGGGAGATATATCCAAATCTGAACCGATTTGCAACAAATTTGCACGCATAGTTATAATGCTAAATTCTACTCCATAAATGCAAAATTTCAAACAAAATCGGAGGCAAAAAATTGGTCTCTGTGGGCAAATATGGTGTAAATCTGGCGAAAGCTAATATATGGGAGCTATATCTAGATCTGAACCGATTTTTGCTGATATTTTGCAATTTTTCGAGACTCATAAAATATTCCGGTGTACGGAATTTGAGGAAGATCGGTTGATATATACGCCAATTATGACCAGATCGGTGAAAAACATATATGGCAGCTATATCTAAATCTGAACCGATTTTTTGCAAAATCAATAGGGATCGTCTTTGAACCGAAACAGGACCCTATACCAAATTTTAGGACAATCGGACTAAAACTACGAGCTGTACTTTGCACACAAAAATACACCAACAGACAGACAGACAGACATACAGACGGACAGACAGACAGTACGGATATCGGTAAATCGACTCAGAATTTAATTCTAAGCCGATCCGTATACTAAAAGGTTGGTCTATGATTACTCCTTCTTGGCGTTACATACAAATGCACAAACTTATTCTACCCTGTACCACAGTAGTGGGAAAGGGTATAAACAATATTTGTCGCTCGTGCAGTAGTTCTATTAGTAGTTCTATTCTATTTTTGAGAATCGTACGAAAATTTTCTTCTGCGTTAGTTCATATCGAACTCATGTGTTCCTTGAGGCACTACTCCTCCCCAGCCTTATGGAGAATTTTCCAGCTGCCACCCATCAACATGGATTCCGTAAGGTACATAGTACGACGACAGCCTTACATGCCATTTCGACACATATCAATAGGGGGCAAGGAAGGTCCTCGTGGCGCTTGACCTATCGAAAGCGTTCGATACGGTCAACCATGCCACATTATTCGAGGACATCGAGAACACGTCCCTACCGGCAGAACGAAGCGTTGGGTTCTGAATTATATGTGTGGGCGCCAGTCGTACGTGGAATTAAGGGACAAGAAGTCAAAACCCCGTAGAGTTAAACAGGCAGTTCCCCAGGGCGGGGTGATATCTCCGGCACTGCTTAACCTCTACCTGTCCTCGATTCCACCCCCTCCTGACGGCGTCGAGACTGTGTCTTATGCGGACGATTGCACAATCATGGCATCCGGGCCCATTGTTGATGACATTTGCGATGATCTTACCAGTTATTTCACTGCAAGAAATTTGAGGATATCTCCCACCAAATCCTCAGCCACACTATTCACTACATGGACGGCGGAAGTACGCAGGCAGTTGAATGTCAGAGTCGATGGCGAAACAATTCCGACAACAAATTACCCCAAGATTCTCGGGGCCACATTCGACAGCCTTTATAAATCGTCCGCCCATGCACGCAATTTGTGATAAGCTCCGCAGTAGAAACAAAGTCCTCAAGTCGCTTGCCGACAGCACTTGGGTGCGGACAAAGAAACCTTGTTAACTACATACAAGGCAAATGACCGGTCAGTGGTAAACTATGCAGCGCCAGTGTGGACACCCCAAAACGAGCGATACGCAGTGGAATTAACATACAGACCTGTCAGAACGCTGCCCTTAACCGCAACAGGATGTCTCCGCAGTAACACCCTGATCACCTTTATACGGAGACAAATAGATCACCAGTGCGTCGACACAACTACATGTTGTCAAAGCAGTACCTCTTGGGTTGCCATCGAAGTTGTCATCAGAATCACCATCTTGTGGAATAAACAACCTCCACCCCAGAATGTAAGGGTTGATCTTCACCTCTAACATAGAGCCCGAGATCCAGCGTTACAAAAGATATCCTCTAGATCAGGCTGCATACCAGACAGGTCTGAACAGGATTCATGAGGATACTGGTAGCTGAAAGCGGTGAGAACTTAACAAGGTTAATCCTGTTCTCGGAGTCCGACCGCCGCCCATAGCACCGGAGAGAGACCTCCCACGGCAGACAAGGGTAGTTTTGGCCCAACTAAGATCAGGCAAGTGCAGCCGCCTCAATTCATACTTATCAGTGATTGATAGCAGCGTAACTGACGCGTGTCCCATCTGTAATCAAGGGCCACATGATACTCGTCACCTTTTTGCTTGCCCAGCTAAGCCTACCCGTCTCACTACCAGATCACTCTGGACACACCCCATCTTTGTCGCAGAGTTCCTTGATCTGGCTACCAGCTGAACTACACAAGCATAGAACAAAATGGATGAAACTACATTAAAAAATTTTACAACAACAACAACATAAACCAACAGCCTAATTCATGCAAATATTTGAGAATGAATAAAAAAAGGAAAGTTTATTGGGCTATGAAAATTTCGATAAATAATGAAATTTAAATACAAAAAAATATTTTTTTTTTGCAATAAAGAGTTAAATTTAGCATTGGTTTAAGTTATGGATTTTTGTTAGGCAGTGTTGAGGCATCGTTTGCACGCTCCTATTCAAAAAGAAGACGGATTATTGAGCGACAACGCACAGTGGTTTAAATCGCTTTTTTCATAACTCTGCAATTTTTGAATGATTAAAGATATTAATTATAATTCTGTATGGAAGCTGAGGTTTATTCGTCTAAGCCCAAAAATTTGTTAGTCCCTAATGGGTCCACGAAATTCGACTTTTCGAGATTTAAATTCTGATTGCTGTCCCTTACTGGTTTATTACTTAACAAATTATGAATAGAAAATAAACAAACAATAAACACGAAAATATAAAGTCAATTATGTAAAACAAACTGTCCACAAAAAAAAATTAAAATTTTTTTCGAAATTCAGCAGCTCAAAATACATAAGAAAAGTTGATTTTCATCAAGTGTTACATGAAATTTAAATTGTGTGTAATTGTTTTTTTTTCTTCGAAATTTCTTAAACAAATACTATAAACCAATTATGTCTAATACATTTTCTAAATTTTTCGAAAAATATTTAGTTAAAATTTTTAAAATTAACTTACATTTCCTTTCCACATTCTTTGAGTGTTTTACAGAATTTTAGATCACTTTTTACATAGTAATCATAAAAATCTCGAGGGATTAAGCGTTTAAGAATGTTACTCATATGTATTTTATTTATTTATTTAATAATTTGTAAAACTAGTACCACAAGATGATTTTATTTTTTGCTATAGCCCAAATATTTGTTGTTGAGGGATTCAAATGGAGACCATTATTAACAAGCCATCTTTGTATGAAATTTTAGATCAGAGTTTATTATCAAATTTATGCATGATTCAATATTATAATAAGTTAAGCATGTCTATATAATAAGTTACATGTCAGTGGTATATTCCGACAAATCATCGATATAAATGTGAAAAGAATTGCACCAAGGATTGATCCCTGAGGAACACCTCGGATATTTCTTATTAGGCCTAAGATCGTTAGTTGTTTAGAAACACTATCTGTGATCGGGATTTATAATATGATGATATTAATTTGCAAGCGTTTGCAGAAAAATAATTTCTCAAATTTTTTTTTTTTTTTTTTTTTTTAAGATCGCAGTATGTTATGATCAAACCCATTTTTATCAAGTCGTTGGCGTATGGTTTTCTACACTTTCCGGTACTAAGCGCTGTAATACAATTCCTTTTACTTGCCGGAACCCAGATTGTTTTTCAACTACGCAGAGAAGAAACATGATTGGTCACAATCATATTTGAAGAGCAAAATAATATGAGTCGAGTAGTTTTTGGCGGCACCATGTAACAATTTTCACCTTGCAAACCATGGTTGCTCAGTGAACATGGTTCTACGAAAATAAAATTGCGGCTCATCTTATTACATATTGATAATAAAGAAATTTTGTTTCAATCAAAATACAATGGTCACATCTAAAGATGTTGTGGTAATTCGCGGCAAATGATTTTTTGATTCTAGTTAAAAGAGCATGGTAACAACCTATGTTTTTGAATCTTTATGAAAAAACTTTTTTTTGCATCGTCGAAAAAAAGGAACGCCACTTGAGAAAAAGAAAACACAAAATAACTTTATTTATTTGTTTTTATTTATTTTTATAAACTAAATTTCAATTGTTTATTTATATTTATAATACCGTTTCAAGCAAACATCAAAATATATTTTACACACTCTATTTTATTTCAAAATTTCAACAATAAGTAATTATTCCATATTTACAAATCGTAAAAATGTTAACAAAACGCAGACATCATGTAACTGGGCAAATAAAAATAAATTATAGCCATGTAGTAAAATGCAGAACAAGAAATAAAGTAATTTTTTTTTCAATTTCACTTTTCCCTTTTTTGTCTTTCACATAAAACCACATCCACTTCTGACTAAATAAATTAACAACAAAAACAGTAAATCCGTATTCTCGCGGTCCATTCCCAAGAAAAACAATCAACACACGGACGCAAAAAATAAAAATTATGGCCAACGAAAAAAAATGTAAATGGTCTTTTATGGCCATGTAAATGGTTCTTAAACATGTCTATATTAACCTATAAAAAATACTTTTTTCCCTGTAAAAAAAGTCAAAAAAAATTTAAATGGTCAGGTAGCATGATTTTCCGCGACGCATTTAATGGTCTCAAATTCTATCATTTAAATGAATAGAAACATGTTTGGCGGTAATTTGAGAAACCATGTCAAATGCTTATTGGTCACCAGAGCAATTACATGCCTTTAGATAAAGGCATTAATGGATGCGGCAACCATGTCCAATACATGGTTTTCTGTTGCGTGTGATAAAATGAGTTTGGGATTTTTCCATGTTAACTGGAGGGGAAGTCCAAACGTTTGCATGGATACTGGGTTAGCGTATTTAGATTGTAGCCAGATTGCTGTTCCAGATCTACAAGCAAGACAATTATCATTATAGTTAAGGGAAAGCATTTTCTAACAAACTTGGCATAATTATGGTATCAAATCCAATTCGATGCATTCGGCCTATATATATCAGTCAATAAGAATTCTGAATTTCCACTTGGAATTGGATAGTCTATCAAGGATCGATGAAGTGAGAGTAGGCCTTACCAAAACTGTATTAATAATCATCAGAAATCTGTGGATGAAGTACCATGTTTCAGAAACACATATACACGTCAACATCTGAATTTGTGAATACATAGCGAAATTCATCCATTTTATTATTTAAGCTCTGCGCATTTATATGTGCGATTTTTAAACCCTGTTTCTGTTCATATAGTATCCGAATCATATGCCTTAGCCTGTCTTTGGAACTCATTGCTATGTGGTCACTCATTAGTATAAAAAGTAGCAATGCTAATTATAGTGAAATGATTGTAATGGATATTGCTTTGCATAGAATACATTAAGACATTGTAAAAAAATTGAATTTTGGGTAAGTGGTTTATGTGGTTTAATTTGAAATAGGTTAATAATAATACAAAAATAATGGTTGTTTATTGAGCTATTGTAAATCATTTGCGATGTTTGTTTTGGGGACCCTGCCAAAAGAGTTCCCACATTTTTGTGTATTGATATTGTTGGTTTGTGCCTCAGCTATACAAATAAATTCCGAATTTATTTATCAGTGAAATGTGTGTAATTCTGCAAATCCTGAATTGGGCCTTTCGGAATCTAACGAACAGCTTTGGAACCGATGTAAACTTATATTAGTTTTATTTTATTTTCTTATAAAAGTTCTATGACGTACATCGTTTGAAAGCGTGAAAGTTTGCATCTAAACATATTTGTTTTGTGTGAATGAATTTCCTTATGAATAATTCGGGTAAAAAATTACGCAATTGGCCAGAAAATTAAAAAAAAAATTAGCTAGTTTCTATTAAATTGTTTTCATGTTCTGTAAAAGTGTCAACTTTTATCACACAAAGTTTGTACATTTCTTCCAAACAAATATCTTTACAGCCAAAAATAAGTGGTGAACGATGTTTGTTTGTCTAAATTACGTTTGAGAGTAAAGCACATATCCTGAATTACGCATCTCCAAATTTTTCGTTTTAGACAACATTATTTCTGTTATACCAAAAATATATGTTTAAAAAAAAAACTCTTTAGTGACAAACGAAAACAAATTCCTAAGAGGGAAATTCACAACATAACATAAGGCATCACCGTAGACTGAATAGTCTATGTGAGCCGAAAATATTGGGCTCGCATTATACCTAACCTACCTTTAGACTCATAGATTTTAACATTTTGTTCATATTCAAAATTCAATAATGCTTTCCAGCTAAACAATTGCATTTGTCTTGTCTGAAAAAGCTGCCTTTAAAACGTTTGATTAATTTTCTTTGGCTTTATGCCCAAATAAATTTGTTTCCTATCTAAATGAAAATGTTTGTTTACATGCTTTATGGGAAAATGTGTACTTAAATTGTTTGTCTTTGACCCCTAACCTCATTCCTAGAATAAAGAATTTTGATAAATTATGATATCTTCATGAAAATATAAGCCCGGTTGGGCAAAATTTGTTTTAATTAACCTCAAGACAACAATGATGACATTCCTTTTGTTTGTGTTCATCCAAAATATCCTTGTTCGAGGAATTGCTTTTCGTGGTGAAAAACAAACAAAAAAACAAGGAGAAATCGAAAACCAAGATTGCATAGTTGTGGTTTCGTTCCTTTGTTCGATGATGATGTAAAGGATTCCCCGCCAGTTATGCCACCGTAACCAAGGATGGGTTTTGTGGTTGAATTCCACATAAAATAATATGTGTCTCTTTCTCTATTTATTTTATCCCTACATTTCCAAGTTTTTATCTATGGTTGTGTGTGGGTGTGTTTTTTTTGTGTGTTTGATCTCAACACTCTTCCATACTCGCCTAGATGTGGATGCAGTTATATTATGCTTCCATTTTTCTAATGTAAATATTTGCAACAATTACAAATAACAAAATAAATAAATTCAAACAATGCCTCAGCTAACATTTTACAATGTCAAATGGAACTGAGGCTAAGGTTGCGATGTATTTTGTGGAAATCTATGTATACATGGTTATGGATTTGTCAACTATTGCATTCTAGATGTATGCCGAAAACCCAGAGAATACTCTTAATTTTTGATATGAAAATTGTTTTTGTGACAAGCGTCTATTGGGTAAGAGCAATCTAACTACACTGAAAAAAAAGCATACTCAGTTCCAAAGATTTTATCTTTACTTTAAAAAATTTGGTATTGATTCCGAGCCAAAGAAGCGGAGAATACAAGTAAGGATACTTTTAAGACACAATTCTCTTTTAAATTTAGGTTTTGTGTACTTGCTTCTAGGAAGCAAATTTTAATTTTTCGCTTTCTAAGCTTTTTTTCTTCATATGCTATCAAAGTCCTTTAAAACGAGTTAACGGCAACTTTATTTTCCAAATTAGGACTCGACTTCCAGTAGAAATTATGCTATGTTTGAAGTAAAAAACTTCTTTTAATAAAGTTTGAAAAAAATATGTCCTATATTGAACGATTTTTTGCTTTGTAGTCAAGATGCAAAAAGACAACAAATTTAAAGACAATTTCATTAAATTTATAAGGAATTTTTCTGAATTATTAAAGTCAAGTTGACCTTAGCTCATAAATTTTTTCTTTTCATGCTTAAGATACCCATTTTTAAGTCAAATCACTTAATATAAGGACAATACGACTTCATTGAAAAGTTTATCGACTTTTGGACAAGAAAAAAACTTTATTTTTAGAGAAATGCGTTTCTTATGTTAAGCAAATTTGTATTTCGTATTTAAGACATGAATCTTTATCTCTCTCTGAAACAATTCCAAACGACTGCGGTGATCCGCGTAAACTACTTTACGATGCCGAAGTACTCGATTTCGACTGCGGTGATTTGGCTCCAGTTCAGATTTAAATATGGAAATAATATCAAAATCGAGAATATAGCGAGCTTTCAGTTGGATTGCATTGGTGATCCAGGTAATCTGGTGGAGTCACCTGATTGGATTGCTCCTGAAGAAATACAAACGGGGTAATTATAATGGTTGACATCAAACAAAATGGTGACATCAACCATTTTTAAGTCGGATTAATTTACTATAAGGCAACACGACTTCATTGAAAGTTTATCGACTTTTGGACAAGGAAAGAAACTTTNGAAATAAAATAGCGATTATACACGTAAACAAATCGATTACTTTCAAAAAAATTCTTCTGTTGTAAGAGTTTATGACAAGCGTATCAATGATTGTCCTACACAACCATTGTGTGTATTTTACAACAGTATAGAAAGCACATTCAAGGTTGAAATTAACATACTATCAACGCATTTTAATAGATCTAACGCTAAATCTAGCAAGATCTAGCTCATTCGGAAAATTTTTAAAAATATCTCAAATTTATAATTCATAGCTTTGCCTATAACAATTACATAAAATGGCTTTAGATTTATATATTTTCATATTTTTACTAACATTTCGCTTCGTCTCAGGGTATTAGCCGGTTTAAATTTGAAGTTTGTAGAAGTGCAAAATGTCTGGGGACAAATCACCGCATTCGTCATCGAGTTCCGTTTCGTTATTTGCCTGAAATTTCGGAAATCTATAGGTATTTCGTGTCATTAAAGATGGTGTGCCGAAAGAGGTGAGTATCGGTCCATATTTCTAGTATAGCCCCATTTCAGAACGATCTCCGATTAAACTGCTTGGGTTTTCTAGAAACCGTAGTTTTATCTGAATTTGGCCAGAATTGTAATACTGATCATGAAAATTTGTTTTGAAACTCAATGTAAAATTTCAGATTTTACTTCTTCAGATTTAAGGAATTCAAATCAAAAGACGTTATTTTATATTTTTCTTGCACACTTACAAGAGATGTTAATGATTTCCTCTAAAACTCAACGCAAAAATGTTCTTATAAATCCAGAATCTGATTATAGTCCTATACGAGTTGAAATCTTAAATTCATTTCGGAAGTGTCCTTCAAGTCTCTAAGCCCTCCTGAAATTTCAAAAGGAAACCCTAATACTGGTCATGGTTGGAGGGTATTTAAGATTCGGCCCGGCCGAACTTACTGCTGTATATACTTGTCTTTCATTGTTGTTAACATATGATAATAAGAAATTGGAAGCGAAAAGAGAATTTCTAAATAAGTTTTTTGTGATCAAATATTTAAATTCTGAGAAATTTATATTGTTTTTGTAGTGTTTAAAATATATGTGCTAAAAATATTATAGATCAACGTGTTTTTTTTTTTGTTTTTCCTCTCTCGGATTCAGAGGAATAGAGTACAAAGTGACATTAATTAAGGACAAATATTTCGTGAACAAAAGCAGTCCTTGATTTCAGAAGTAGAGTAATGCATTCTATTTTGAAGTGAGTGCTATTTAAACTAATATGTGTGAAACATTCAAGACGACTGCGGTGATCGCGTAACTATCTTTACGATGCCGAAGTACTCGATTATCGACTGCGGTGATTTGGCTCCATTCAGATTTAAATATGGAAATAATATCAAAATCGAGAATATAGCGAGCTTTCAGTATTGAGATTGCATGTTGGTGACCAGGTAATCTGGTGGGAGTCACCTGATTGGGATTGCCCCTCCTGAAGAAATACAAACGGCCGGTTAATTATATATGGTTCGGACAATCAAACAAATATTGGCTGACATCAACCAATTTTTAAGTAATCGGATTAATTTCTATAAGGGGACAATAACGACTTCATGAAAAGTTTAGATCGACTTTTTGGACAAGGAAAATAGAACTTTATTTTCAGAGAAGGTTCCTATTGAAGCAATTTAAGTGATTTAAGACATGAAACTTTTGCGCCTTCAACGACATATTTTTTCAGTTGTACTCATAAAAATTTTCATATATTTCTATTCAATTGACACACAACTTAATTTTGCCCTTTTTAGAAATTGTACACTAAACAAAAATATTATAACTAATACAAAGGAAGACAATACGGAAAATTTTATTACCAGGTTGACTGTCTGAATCAAAGACTTTTGAGTATTATAACAAGATGTCCAAATTGCCATCTTCTTCTTGATAGATAAAAGTTGCCACGACTTTAGTGTTCCACACCGTTCCGTCATCTTATTTTGCTAGATTTTCGAAGGGTTCTTTTTGCACATTTTCTCCAATTCCTCTATTAAAATTTGGTTATTACGTAACAATCATGCTGTCTAAATAAGGCTGTGTTCGGGGCGGGACATAATGTATAATAATTGTGACTCTAAAAATTTTTCGTTTAGACAAAAACCACGAAACAAAAAGAGATAAAAAAACAACAATTGACAAATAAAGAAGTTTAAAGAGGGAAACATTTTTGAATTTGGCCGCTACGACGGGCGTGTTTCCAAAATTAAAACTGTAAAGTAAAAATTCCTATTTTCTCAGAAAAAACTGCATAGCAAAACTTAATGTTAGAAAGAACACCAGGGAGCATAATAGACATAAATCTTAATGATTTAATGACTTAACGGTGGGAATTAAGTTCCAGTTTTAGCGTTAAAATTTCCAATTTTTATCGTCCTATAATATAAATAAACCATTATTTGTCATTATGTCTTATATGGCAATGTTAATTTGTAAAGATACGGTACCAATAAATACTCAACAAAATAATAATAAACACAATTTACTTTGAAGTATTTCTCTTGCGCATAAATGATTGAATGAAAAGAGTGCAGAAAAAAAAACGGCCCTATTAACCAAATTGAAAATTCTTCATTTTCTTTTCTTTTTTAGATTCGTAACATCATACCCATTTTTTTGCAACTCTCCCATACATGTATGAACCTAAACTCATGAGCCTATTAGAAAAAAGGGGAAGAATTTAGACATCTTGGGAAATCAGATAATCTTTGGTCTGGATATATTTATGTATACTTTGGTCTGGAATATACATTTATGTATACCAACATTTGTTGGGTCATTCCATCTCATCTAATTGATCATTTCTTTAGTTCTTACATTTCGGCCACTAATATTTCTGCCAATACAATGATTGGATAATCTTTGCACGTTACACAAGAAGCAGGCTCTACAATGAACTCCATAACCTACTTAGGTTAGGTTAGGTTAGGTGGCAGCACGATGTATCAGGCTCACATAGACTATTCAGTTTATTGTGATACCACATTGGTGAACTTCTCTCTTATCACTGAGTGCTGCCCGATTCCATGTTAAGCTCAATGACAAGGGACCTCCTTTTTATAGCCGAGTCCGAACGGCGTTCCACATTGCAGTGAAACCACTTAGAGAAGTTTTTAAACCCTCAGAAATGTCACCAGCATTTCTGAGGTGGGATAATCCACCGCTGAAAAACTTTTTGGTGTTCGGTCGAAGCAGGAATCAAACCCACGACCTTGTGTATGCAAGGCGGGCATGCTAACCATTCTG
>PGFW01016327.1:468-13628 GCA_003123925.1 Haematobia irritans | reverse complement strand
GAGTCGTGTGAACTTCTCTATTATTACTGAGTCGCCGGCATTACTGATGAGGGTTAATCAACTATTGAAAAACTTTTTGGTGTTCGATCGAAGCAGGAATCGAACCCACGACCTCGTCTATGCAAGGCGGGCATGCTAACCATTGCACCACGGTGGCGCAGCCTTGTTGTCATCACTATCGTTTGCATCTTGTTGGCTTGTATCATCTTGACTTACAGTAGCATTGATTTTCAAACGGAAAATATATACTGATGGCCACTTCCGTTGTATGTTTCCATACATCGCATCCTGATTCGTCGATACTGACAATATTTGCAGTTTTTATACCAACCCTTGCAAGCATTTATAAAATCTATTTTCCTTTGGAATCCGTTGTTTGCATTCCCACTATATACCCCAGCAAAAAAATTTGGAAGTTCTTCCAAAGGCACACTTTAAAAGCACTTCCAGAAGATGCATGATGATCTTTATTTTAACCACCCAGGAAGTTCTTTTAATTCAATTTTTTATAATTTGGTTTTTTCATACTTTTAATGGATAATTTTAACTTTTTTTTTGTTTCAAATAGCTTAAAAACAGAGTAAGAATTCATAAATCATTTCAATTTGAAATGGAGGACTTACGTCCTATGACAAGCTCATGTTAAATTCATGCCTTCAGCGTCAATTTTGCACCACTTCCGGATCCAAAAAGAACATTTTCATTACTTTTTTGGCGACGCTTTTTTTGCTGGGTAGATTTTTATTTTTTGAGATTATTTATATTTTTGTTTATTAAAAATTTTCCACGAAGTCTGTCTTAGAAAATCTTTTACTCTAACACAAGCAACGTTTGTTTTTTTCTCATGTAATGATGAGAAAAAAGAATACCAAAAGGTAAAATGAAAATTTTTCAGTTCGATTGCCGGAACACGGAGGAAAACATTCACAGTCGTCGTTGTAGTCGTCATCGTAGCAGCAAGACATTTGTTATGTAATTTATGATGATGGTATTTGTTCGATGTTCCATGAATGACTTTGGCTGTTTGTTTACTTGGCCATTTTTGCTACCAATAACTAAATGACTGCTAGGAGTAACTTCCATTTGATTGCTTGCCAATGTTATGGCGGCTGATGTGCTCTAAGTGCTGCGCTGCTTGCTTGTCTTCTTACCTACCCACTTGGGCGGTAATGGCATAAGCAATGACTTAGGTAATGGCTTTGTTCAGAGTATGCCAGTGTCATTGGTGAGGTGAAATATTGGAGGATAACTACATCTGCCCCCGTTCCAGCATGTATAGCACACGAGCAGGAGGAGGCCAAGATGAAAAAAAACTGATGGAGAAAAACTAATCAGACGTAATTTATAGATAGTGTCATGCCAAGTTAATTTAGCTCGTGCACCCAGTACAAATAGGAAACAAATTTATTTTCATTTTTCCATCATTATAAAGATGGCGGGGGTGAAGGCTAAACCTAAGGCCATTGTCATATTCTCCCGAGGAGGAATGTAATGTCGATATTTTCTCGATTTGTTTTTTTGGTGTGCTTCTATTCCCTAATCGAAAGCAATTTTATAATTTATAATAAGAGCTGTTGTGTTTTTGTGTGTGTGTTTGTTTGTACAAAATTGACCAATGTAAATTAACTAAGAGATATGGAAATATTGTGGGGAATTCGAATGAATGTAACTGTGGTATCACAATAGACTGAATAATCTAAGTAAGCCAGAAATATCTGGCTGCCACTATACCTAACAAAAATCTCTGGGGATTGTAATGCAAAAACTTGGCATAAGAAGATCGCTAGATAAGAAGGACGAAAACACAATAGTAAATATTTTGGACACGCTGATCCCTACTCGTACACATGAGATTAGAGAAGTCGTGATCGATCCAAAACCACTTGCAAACATACCGTTGTTCACAACGGACGAATTCCAATCCGCCGTCAAAGAAAGAGATACAATCAAAGGCCCAAAGGCGAGAAAAAAATTCCGAAGAAGTATACTACTCCATAACCCAGATGCTATCTGGCCACTGCTATTTCCGGAAAAAATTTTACTATAGGGAAAAATGCAGCACAAATACGTGCATTCATCAGGAAGAAGAAATCGTTGAAATCGATGACGAATGCGTTCTTTGCAACAAGAAGACCGGATTTGGCGATTTGGTGAATGAAAAGGGGATTCTGGACGTAGACTAAGATGAGCATGAACCATGATCTCGAAGTAATGCAAAAGCTGTTATGAGGTGGGAAGTATACCGGGAATCCGGCAACAATTTCTCATACTCATATGATTTAGTTTCGCTACTATTCGATCATTTTGGATGAAGTAACATAAATAATATTATCATTTATTTTAATACGACTTAAATTAATATTATTTATTTTATTTAAATTTCATTTCATTTCATTTAAATTATTTCAGTGTACTCCAATCTTAAGCGCTTGCTCATCGTATCTCAATTGGAAATTACTCTCAGCAACAAAAATGTTGTTTTTAGTTTAGAGAACCGCCTTAATGGGTATAAGTCAGCAAAAAAAGTTTCCCTGGAGAGAGCAAACACTACAACGAGTGGGAAGGAGGTTTCCACACAACCACAACCCCTGAAACCATTTATTTATGATGTTACAGGATGCCCGAATCCACCTGACCACGTTCACGTGCATACAAATGTTCATCAATATGTGCCCTTATCTAGTCAGAATCTTCACTAAAAGCCTCCTGTGTATTTGAAATGTAGTTCTTGGGCCACCCACTTTATTCAACAAATGTTTGTGGATGTTTGTGTGTGAGCACATGTACGTCCCATTATCCTTGATCACCCAAGAGTTGTGCACATATTAGGGATATGGGGTATGTTGTACCGGTGTATTTAACCTCAGTTGAAGTCCAAAACATATATTCGCAGCAAATTGCACCACAATATGTTCTTGTTAAATTTTTTATATAAATACAATGTTTGTATATACATTTATATGCATACGTTTGCATGTATCTACGTTTGTATATGGAACAGTCTTTGTTAAATGCTAAGGTGGTTCGTGGGATTACAATAATTTTGAGAGCACTTCTATTTCCATTCAAAGGGATATACTACACTAAACTGTTGAAGGAAGAATGAAGGATTCCATTTTCGGTAGATATATGTTGTCCAGACAATTTGTGTTGATTTTCAGATTTTGATTTTATGAAATTGTTTTTACATCCGGCCAAATAAAACTACCCAGCAAAAAAAGCGTCGCCAAAAAAGTAATAAAATTTTCTTTTTGGATCCGAGATGGTGCAAAATGACGCTGAAGCGATGAATTTAACATGAGCTTGTCATAGGACGTAAGTCCTCCATTTCAAATTGAAATGAATTATGAATTCTTACTCCGTTTTTAAGCTATTTGAAAACAAAAAAAAAGTTAAAATTATCCATTTAAAAGTATGAAAAAACCAAATTATAAAAAATTGAATTAAAGAACTTTCCTGGGTGGTTAAAATAAAGATCATCATTCTGCATCTTCTGGAAGTGCTTTTAAAGTTGTGCCTTTGGAAGAACTTCCAAATTTTTTTGCCTGGTATATAGGGGAATGCAAACAACGGATTCCAAAAGAAAATAGATTTTAAAATGCTTGCAAAGGGTTGGTATAAAAACTGCAAAATTGTCAGTATCGACGAATCAGGATGCGATGTATGGAAACATACAACGGAAGTGCCATCAGTATATATTTTTCGTCTTGAAAATCAATGCTACTGTACAGTCAAGATATACAAGCCAACAAGATGCAAAATACATAGTGATGACAACAAGCTGCGCCACCGTGGTGCAATAGCAATGCCCCCGCTTGCATAGACGAGGTCGTGGGTTCGATTCCTGCTTCGATCAACACCAAAAAGTTTTCAATAGTTGATTAACCCTCATCATAATGCCGGCGACTCCATGAATAATAGAGATTTCACCCACTGTCGTATACTTTATGGGGTCTTAGAATAATATTTCGACGTGTTACAAACGGAAGACAAAATTAATATACCTCCCATTCTATGGTGGAGGGTATAAAAATTTTGTTCTTAATATTGTGTAAATTACGTGTCTTAAAATCTAGGTTACATAATCTTTCATATTAGGTCGATTTTTTTTAGTGTATATATTCCGTATGCCAGTTAGGTTCAAGAAAATTTTAAAAAAAATTTTATTTTCCAATTTCAACAAACCATTTGCGTATATTTTACGAAGAATTGTTAAAATGAATACATGTGTCAAAATTAAGAAGTACCGGGGTATGTATCTTGCAGCGTATATAAGTATTAGCTGCTTTCATATTATGGCTCCTATGAGAAAGTTTTTGTCCCTCTCCTATGTGAAATATCAACTCGCCTTCAATTAACCAACTAAGCTAATGAACGTTACTAATTTCGAAAATATATATTGCATAATAAAATTGTCTCCTATATTTTTTTTATTCCAATAAAAATATGTTTTAATGTAAATACCCATAAGCTTCAATCGTCTAATAAACTCTAGCGTGACCATTATCAAATATCAATTTGAAATTTGAATTCACTAAAACATGTTCAATTAACCCACAAACTGCAATGCTTGCAATTGCTTACTTCATTAGTTTAATTAATTTCAATTCATTTATGGATATGGATGTCGGCTACAGCCACAGGAGTGTAATGTACAAACGACCATATGCATAATAGAGATCTAGCCGTTACATTCATTCGAATGTCCCCACAATATTTCCCATATCTCTTAGTTAATTTAACTTGGTCAATTTTGTACAAACAAACACACACACAAAACACAACAGCTCTTATTATAAATTAATAAAATTGCTTTCGATTAGGGAATAGAAGCACACCAAAAAAACAAATCGAGAAAATATCGACATTACATTTCCTCCTCGGGAGAATATGACAATGGCCTTAGGTTTAGCCTTCACCCCCGCCATCTTTATAATGATGGAAAAATGAAAATAAATTTGTTTCCTATTTGTACTGGGTGCACGAGCTAAATTAACTTGGCATGACACTATCTATAAATTACGTCTGATTAGTTTTCTCCATCAGTTTTGTTTTTCATCTTGGCCTCCTCCTGCTCGTGTGCTATACATGCTGGAACGGGGGCCATGTAATGTAGTTATCCTCCAATATTTCACCTCACCAATGACACTGGCATACTCTGAACAAAGCCATTACCTAAGTCATTGCCTTATGCCATTACCGCCCAAGTGGGTAGGTAAGAAAGCAAGCAAGCAGGCAGCACTTAGAGCACATCAGCCGCCATACATTGCAAGCAATCAAATGGAAGTTACTCCTAGCAGTCATTTAGTTATTGGTAGCAAAAATGGCCAAGTAAACAAACAGCCAAAGTCATTCATGGAACATCGAACAAATACCATCATCATAAATTACATAACAAATGTCTTGCTGCTACGATGACGACTACAACGACGACTGTGAATGTTTTTCCTCCTGTTTCCGGCAATCGAACTAGAAAATTTTCATTTTACCTTTTGGTATTCTTTTTTCTCATCATTACAATGAGAAAAAAACAAACGTTGCTTGTGTTAGAGTAAAAGATTTTCTAAGACAGACTTCGTGGAAAATTTTTAATAAACAAAATATAAATAATCTCAAAAAATAAAAAATCTACCCAGCAAAAAAAGCGTCGCCAAAAAAGTAATGAAAATGTTCTTTTTGGATCCGGAAGTGGTGCAAAATTGACGCTGAAGCGATGAATTTAACATGAGCTTGTCATAGGACGTAAGTCCTCCATTTCAAATTGAAATGATTTATGAATTCTTACTCTGTTTTTAAGCTATTTGAAACAAAAAAAGTTAAAATTATCCATTAAAAGTATGAAAAAACCAAATTATAAAAAATTGAATTAAAAGAACTTCCTGGGTGGTTAAAATAAAGATCATCATTGGGAGTGCATCTTCTGGAAGTGCTTTTAAAGTTGTGCCTTTGGAAGAACTTCCAAATTTTTTTGCTGGGTATATAGTGGGGAATGCAAACAACGGATTCCAAAGGAAAATAGATTTTATAAATGCTTGCAAGGGTTGGTATAAAAACTGCAAATATTGTCAGTATCGACGAATCAGGATGCGATGTATGGAAACATACAACGGAAGTGGCCATCAGTTATATTTTTTTCGTTTGAAAATCAATGCTACTGTACAGTCAAGATGATACAAGCCAACAAGATGCAAACGATAGTGATGACAACAAGGCTGCGCCACCGTGGTGCAATGGTTAGCATGCCCGCCTTGCATAGACGAGGTCGTGGGTTCGATTCCTGCTTCGATCGAACACCAAAAAGTTTTTCAATAGTTGATTAACCCTCATCAGTAATGCCGGCGACTCAGTAATAATAGAGAAGTTCACCACTGTGGTATCACAATAGACTGAATAATCTAAGTAAGCCAGAAATATCTGGCTGCCACTATACCTAACAAAAATCTCTGGGGATTGTAATGCAAAAACTTGGCATAAGAAGATCGCTAGATAGAAGGACGAAAACACAATAGTAAATTTTTTGGACACGCTGATCCCTACTCGTACACATGAGATTAGAGAAGTCGTGATCGATCCAAAACCACTTGCAAACATACCGTTGTTCACAAGGCGGAATTCCAATCCGCCGTCAAAGAAGAGATACAATCAAAGGCCAAAGGCGAGAAAAAAATTCGAAGAATATACTACTTCCATAACCCAGATGCTATCTGGCCACTGCTATTTCCGGAAAATTTTACTATAGGGAAAAATGCAGCACAAATACGTGCATTCATCAGGAAGAAGAAATCGTTGAAATCGATGACGAATGCGTTCTTTGCAACAAAGAAGACCGGATTTGGCGATTTGGTGAATGAAAAGGGGATTTGGACGTAGACTAAGATGAGCATGAACCATGATCTCGAAGTAATGCAAAAGCTGTTATGGGTGGGAAGTATACCGGGAATCCGGCAAACAATTTCTCATACTCATATGATTTAGTTTGCCTACTATTCGATCATTTTGGATGAAGTAACATAAATAATATTATCATTTATTTTAATACGACTAATAATTAATATTATTTATTTTATTAAATTTCATTTCATTTTTAAATTATTTCAGTGTACTCCAATCTTAAGCGTTGCTCATCGTATCTCAATTGGAAATTACTCTCAGCAACAAAAATGTTGTTTTTAGTTTAGAGAACCGCCTTAATGGGTATAAAGTCAGCAAAAAAAGTTTCCCTGGAGAGAGCAAACACTACAACGAGTGGGAAGGAGGTTCCACACAACCACAACCCCCTGAAACCATTTATTTTGATGTATCAGGATGCCCGAATCCACCTGCCACACGTTCACGTGGATACAAATGTTCATCAATATGTGCCCTTACTTAGTCAGAATCTTCACTAAAAGCCTTCTGTGTATTTTGAATGTAGTTCTGGGCCACCCACTTTTATTCAACAAATGTTTTGTGGATGTTTGTGTGTGAGCACATGTACGTCCCATTATCCTTGATCACCAAGATTGTGCACATATTAGGGATTATGGGTATGTTGTACCGGTGTATTTAAACTCAGTTGAAGTCCAAAACACATATATTCGCAGCAAATTGCACCACAATATGTTCTTGTTATTAATTTTATATAACATACAATGTTTGTATATACATTTATATGCATACTTTGCATGTATCTACGTTTGTATATGGAACAGTCTTTTTAAATGCTAAGGTGGTTCGTGGGATTACAATAATTTTGAGAGCACTTCTATTTCCACATTCAAAGGATATACTACACTAAACTGTTGAAGGAAGAATGAAGGATTCCATTTTCGGTAGATATATGTTGTCCAGACAATTTGTGTTGATTTTCAGATTTTGATTTTATGAAATTGTTTTTACATCCGGCCAAAGAATAAATATTTATCACAAATTTATTTAAACAAACTTCCTTACAGGGAAAAGCAAATGGGAAACGATATTTGTTTTCTAAAATTTCGTTTGGAGGAAAAGAATTAGTTTCTTGCGGGTAGGACGCTATTTTCACGGAGAAAAAATCGAATACTATGTACATAGTAAATTTTTTGAAGGATGCACTATCGAAACAAGTATATACGGCCGTAAGTTCGGCCAGGCCGAATCTTATGTACCCTCCACCATGGATTGCGTAGAAACTTCTACGAAAGACTGTCATCCACAATCGAATTAATTGGGTTGTGATATCTTAAAACTTCTTAACAATCGTCTTCTAAATTGTGATTTAGTCCATACGTGGTATAATTAGACAAAAAAAGGTATGTTAGGTAAGTCTTACAAATAATTACGAATCTATATGGACTTTTGCACCAGGTACGTTAGAGACCCAAATTGAAATATGGGGGTCCTTTATATGTGGGTATATACAATTATGAATCGATATGCACCAATTTTTTGTGATTGGGGATCTTATTTATCTAAAGGCTATATATAACTATAGACCGATATGGTCCTAGGTTGCATGGCTTTGTAACGGCCTATATACTAGCACACGTGTACGACAATTTCAACATGACTACGCGATTGAAATTCTCCTCAAGTGGCTCCAAAACCAAATCTCCGGGATCGGTTTTTGATATGGGGGCTATTATTAACTATGGACTGATATGAATCAATTCCTGCATGGTTGTTGGATACCATATACTAACATCACGTACCAAATTTCAACCGAATCGAATGAATTTTGCTCTTCCAAGGGGCTCCGGATGTCAAATCTGGGGTTTATATGAGGGCTATATATAATTATGGACTGATTCGACCAAATTTTTCATTGGATTGAGGCATATATTCAAACACCACTACCAAATTCAACTGAATCAGATGAATTTTGGTCTTCCAAGAGGCTCCTGGGTCATAAATTCTGTGTGCATCGGGTTATCATATGGGGCTATAATAAATTATTGCGACCAGATGTGGGACCAATTTCTCGAACATGTCATTAGTACCACGTACTAAACATGTACCAAATTTCAGCCGCATAGGATGAAAATCTTGTTCTCTTAGAGGCTCCGCAACGCCATAATCGGTGATCGTTATATGGGGGTACAATATAATTATTTGACCGATGAGCAGGGTTGTTAGAGACCATATACACTAACACCATGCTACCAGAATCTTCAGCCGGGATCGGATAAAATTCTCTTCCCTTAGAGGCTCGGCAACCAATGGCGACGGAGATATGTTTATATCGGGGCTATATATAATTTATGAACCGATGAGGACCAAATTTTTGCATGTTTGATGGACATATACTAACACACTATTCAAATATTCAGCCGGATCGGATGAAATTTGCTTCTTCTATAGTCCCTCGCAAGCCAAATTTGGGGTCACGTTATTCATATGGGGCTAGATTACGTAAAGATTAGACCGATATGGCCATTTGCAATACCATCACGCGTACATCAATATACACAGTACTTAGTGCCAAGTTTTCAAGTCACTAGCTTGTTTGTTCGGAAGTTAGCGTGATTTCAACAGACGACGGACAACGACATGCTCAGCATGATTCCAGAATGTTTCACCACGACCCAGAATAATACTTTATCGGGTCTTACAGCATATTTCCGATGTGATTACAAACGGAATGACAAAGTTAATATACCCCCTCTTATCGGCGTTGTGAGGTATTATAAAAACTTGAATAGTTTTGGAATATGATCAGCCCATGTTATGCGTCATCCGTATTGGCGAAACATTGTGATAATTCAGAAAAAGAAAAGTCTTCCCCAGCTTAAAAAAAAACGTACTTCTGAAGGAACAACTATTAAAAGCACTTTCAAAAATGTCCTCCCAAAATTTCTTCCGCCGAGGAAGGAATATTGATCACATCCAAACATGGTTGGAAGAAGAAAATGATATTTACTGGACGATGAAACATCGGAAAAATTTTTGAAGCAAAAACGTATTTCGCACAAACATATACATGGTTTCCGATAAATTCATGATACATAATATTACCGAGAAAATGTCATTTTGGTTGCTCAGCAATATTTCCCATGTTCCCCGTCAAAAAATATAAATTTTTCTTGAAACATCGTTTGAGGTATACATAATTTATTCTCTGCGGTATTTAGTTTTAAACTACTCAGCAAGTTCTCCTTATTCATTTTTTTTTTTATAAACTCTTTGCCTCTTTTTCATTTTTCTTACTTTTTTTTTTCAAATAGGTTTTTAACTTACCTTTTTGAGCGACGCTTTTTTACTGGATCGCTATACCTGCGGGCCAGGTAGGACTTCCTAACACCAACAGATAAAAAAACCGACGTTTGGACATTAATTCGCAGCAACCATTTTAAATGCTTATGTCAGCACGTATTTATTTCGCGAACAAACCATGTATTTTTCTTTGCTGAAAAATGTTTGCTGCAATAAGCATTAAATGAGTTCTCAAATCCTGAAAACACATGTATCTATCATTTAAAATAATCTAGAAGTTTGAGACCAGTCATGGTCGATCGGAAAAATCTTGTGTACCTGACCATTCCATTTTTTTGAGATTTTTTTGTCAAAAGTATTTTTATAACTTACGTATTATATTATGTCCACTAGAACCATTACCATGCCATAAAACCAGTTACATGATCCGATTATCATTTTTTTTTAACTTTTTTGCAGCTAAAAGAATTTTATAAATATATTGTAGCAATGTTAGCACCACGATTTTCATTTTGCGCATCAGCTCGCATAGTTGATTGTCTGCATTTCGATATATTACCACACCCTCGAAAAAATATCGCTTCTTTAAACATACGTTCCAAAAACATATTTCTGCAGGAACCACCAATATATTATTGGATACTGCCGAAACAATTAATATTGTTTGTCTTTATTCGTGAACATTATCATAGTTGGAAGCAGTTTGACCAAAAATATTATATGCTTGGAAAATTTTTCCAAAAAGACATTGTGCTCAATTGCCTAACATACTCTATAATTCTCGACTTCCTCCGAAATATTTTAGTTCTTGGCACCTTTTGCTGTAATACAATATATATGGTGAAGAAATTATTCATTTTATAAAATTTTTAAAATTTACCTTTTGCCGCACGGAGAATCGAACGAGGACTATGCAGTTATGTCAAGCAAAAACACCACTGGACTTACGTATCTGTGTATCCACTCACAGTTAGATAATTTATCTTATAAGTTTACACTTTATAATAGCATAGTTTGAGCGCCCACGAGCCAGGAAACATTAACATTATTAACAAAACATACATTTGTTTGCCCGTGACCTCCCGTCAACTTCTCCTCGGTTTCCGATCTCTATTTTTCTTTCTCTATACTCTCTCTGATCGCTTTTGGAATAAATATCACAACATATTTGTATGTTTAGTCGAAATTTGTAAATTATATATATGTTTGCATTCACACATATGATTTTTATGAACATCATGCCCAAACCATAATATATTTCATTTAACATATTAATATCGTTCACCACAACATTTAGTGTTAGTTTAGGAACATTCCTTGTTTGCACTATAAATAATATTGTGTTTTAAAATTGTGCCCCAAACAATTTGATTTACTATCCGGAACATTAATGAAAAACATATTTTTCTAACGAGTGACTTATATTTATTTTTAGTTGCCAATTACATGACGTCTGCATAAGTAATAGTATTAATGATATGAGAATATTTTCCTTGTTGTTGAAATTGAACCAAATAGAGTGTGTAAAAATATGTGATGTTAGCTTTCCAACATTATAATACAAATCTAATACAATGATAAATGATAAATAAATAAAAACATCAAGTTAAAATAATGTTAACTTCGACGATGAAAAGTCTTTCTCTAAAGATTCATAACATTTCTAGGTTCGTTGGAACCATGTCCTTTTAACTGGAAGGAAAAACAATTTGAACAGGATAGCCATATACCAGTTTGTTGTGAACATTAGTCTATTTGATTCAAACAAAATTCGTTTTATCAAGTATAATAACCATTTTAGATAGGACAATTTATTTTTCTTAGAACCATTGTTTCACTTGACCAATCATAGTTGCAGTGAAGTCACATCTGTCGCCGCAAAAATAGCTCCACTATCATACTATGTTTTTGACTCTTTCAAATATGAATCTCGTGACAACACTGATTCTTCTCTGCTCGTGTATAATGGTTTCCACATAGTTTTTACATGGTCTTGCTAAAAATCAACACGTGCCTTTCCAAAAAATTGCTTGTCCGCTTACCATGCAATGCATCGCGATCAAAACACTATCAAATATGACTTACAACAGATTCCTTTATCGTTACACTTCTTGCGGCAAACCTCATAGTACACCACTACCCAAGCTGCTCCACAAAATACACAGCATAATACAATACATTGGATATTTGCTTGTCGTTTGATTTGAGGCATGGCGTGTGGAGGTATACCCACCTTGGAGATAATAATTTTAGTTTACACAATTGAAGGGATGGTGAAATTCTTGAGTTGATGTTAGCTTTCGGAATATCAATAAGCTAATTCGACTTTGGTGTGTGGGAACAAGCGTATTGCTCATTGGACCATTTCAGACCACTTTATAGGCTATAGCCTCTTCGATATAACGAACTAACCCTACAGATTTGCGTTTGCGGACCCTCCTGCCAATCCAACTTTTCTACGAATCCGGTGAAAATTTGGAACGTAGTGTAAATAACAAACCATGCAAAAATCTGTACCATACGCGTCCATAAATATAGACCCCATTTTAAACCGCAATCCCCAGTTTTTGAGAATTTTCGCATACTGCTTGGAAAGAAGAAAATACTTACTCACAATTCGGTTAGAACTTTGACACATTTGATGTTCCGTATATAGCCTGATAGTTATCGTATAAAAATACATTTTAACTTATGTCTTTATTCGCTATATTCCGAAACTACGCGATCTGTATCAATCTCGCACTTACTATCTTAAATATAGCGCTAATAGAAAAAATTAAGTTTTCCAAAATCGTTGAACGAACGGTAAAAAATGAAATCGGAAATGTTCACGAAACATCAAAAATGGGAATTTCATGTTTCGTCCACGGAAGTGTTCACGTTCATCGAACGGCTTTTCGCTTTTCTATTGGTCAGCAAAAGTCTAACGTAAATGAATATGTGGTTAGTATCTAGGTGTCATAAGGCCTGGCACTTACGTCAGACGGCGG
>PGFW01016326.1:10733-22442 GCA_003123925.1 Haematobia irritans | reverse complement strand
TATACGTTTAAATTCATTCGTTGTTTTCAGTTTTTGTTTTTTTTTTTCATGTCGAAAGTCCGGTTAAAAACGTTGTTACTCGACAACTTAATGTTCCAAATTTTCAGTCCTTCGATTCGAGTTAGTCGTTTAGCGACTTCAAAAACGTTACGGCTTTTGCCGTTATTCCCAGTTTGACCTCCACTGGGACTCCGTTTAATAAAACGTCTCTTATTTGCGGAATCCACTACGCATGTTCACATTTTTGACTGCTCTTGCTCGCTTTTCCCATGCTACCACATAACAAGTATTTTGTGGAATGTTTACTTCTCATATGACAAAGTAACAGCTCTCTTATCGCTTACGCAGTATGTTCATTTTGGGGCTTGGACAATGTTCGTCTGAAATATCCAATGACCTTCTCCTTTCCGTCAATCTGTTGAGACCAATACCATATGCGCTACCATTTGTATCCAAAACAAATTTTTCGTCCGGAATTGGATATGCCAGAACAATAAAAAACTTTAATTTTAATTGAAAGAGAATTTTGGTTCTCTATTAATATTTACCCTTTGGAACACTGTTGATGGGCGTTAATTCCAAGTAAAAACAACAACATATTAGAATGACTAAAGGCCCGAAACGTCAACAACCGCGACTCATTAGCAAAATGTAACTAAATTGTGGAAAGCAATAAAACTTTGAATTAGGTTAGGTATAGGCATGGCAGCCCGATTATTTCAGGCCTCACTTTAGACTATTCAAGTCCAATGTGATACCACAGTGAGTGAACTTCTCCCTTATCACTGATTACTATGTTTAAGCTCAATTAAACAGCGGACTCCCATATCCGAGTCCAAAATTGCAGTGAAACCACTTGCAATTTGGAGATAGCTTTTTAAACACTCAGAATGTTACCAGCATTTTACTGAGGTGGGAAAAATTCATCCGCTGAAAACATTTTTTGGTGTTTAGTCGAAACTGGGGCTCACTGACCTATTTAATTGTCATCATCTATATGCAATACGAATGACAAATCAATTAACAACTCTCTCAATACTGGATAGCGACAAATCCTATTGTTTGTTGCTGTTTATTTGATAATGATCTTCTTCTTCTCTGCAACTTTAACAAGCCAAAGATCAGCAATGAAGCGAAGTCCGTTAGTCGTTCAACTCTTTACATCGGTTGCGTCATTTCCAATATAAAATAAACAAAACGATCAATCGTAAAAAAAAAAGACATTTAACATAGAATAGCTAATAAATCTGACATTACCACTAAAATAATGCTGAATTATTTTTTGAGAAATAAAATAGAAATAAACGTTGTTACATATATATTTGGAAATTATAAATAAAAACTTAATTAAATACAAAACCAACGACATACAAGTATGGTTAAAATTTCAGACGGGACCATTAGCTTGACTTCTAGAGGTCAAAGTCGACCTCAAAATTTATGCGTGACAAATTGAATGATCTATACCGACCTGAATTACACCCCATATAAATTTAGAGGGAATTCACCTCCTCACTATATCACCCCTTATGGTTAGCGTTAGGTTTAGGTTGGTTAGGTTTGCTATTCAAGTTTACGATTTAATCTAGTCGCCATTTGAGGACCAGAGGTCTATAGAATTTTTTAAAGCTGCTCTTTGATACTAATGGTGAAGTTTTTGGGAAGGAGCTGCTCTAGAGTTAGTCGAGGAAGAAAGACATAACCGGCTAGACCAAGAGCTACATGCGTGGGGATACCTGCAAACCCTCCTGACCCTGAAATCTATTTTAAATAGACTGAAACATGACAATCCAGATCTTCCAACAGCTGATTGGAAGGTGGCCGTTTGCGATGCAATGTTGGAATGGGGCCACGACGCGCCATTGCAAGTGTTTTATATTGCAACACTCCAGTCTTTGCCACATCTTTAGCAATAGTCCAGGGCCGTGTATGTTATGGCTTTCATTATATCCAATCGAAGGTGTATAAAAAAACGCATCAGCTAAAGATTCAGAAATGGACAAGCCTCTGTTCTGAAATCAGAAGTCTAAGCGGATTCTCTTGCGTAAAGTCGAGGAGGATACCAAAGACTATTTGAAGACATTGATAGATTACCTGTTATGCGTGAGGAGGCTTCTACTGCCTTCAGAACTCACCAAAGTGAACCTATGGTTATTGGCGAGAGTCACCGATATCTCTGAGAGGACATTCTGATGGACTCGATTGAAGCTGGCTGATGTGAACGGTTTGTTGAAAATCTCGATGCGTCCTACGGATCCTCCAGATAAATCTTCATCATTTAAGGCTGCATGTGCTCTGCCTTAAAAGTTCTCCTGATTGAAAAGGACATTAGATTAGTTTCTTATTCAAGGAACTATTATGTTTATATTAAACAAAATATGTGAATTAAGTTTACTCCGGGGTATCAAACTATTTCAGTATACTTGCGTAATGATTTGTAAATCGAGCCTGTATAATTGCTTAAAAAACGAGCCTCAACTTGTTTCTGCTTCTTCAATCGTGCAATACAGACCACTGTCGTTGCCAGTTTAGAAATAGCCAAATGCAAATATTGGGCGTATCTTCGGTCTACATGGCGACATGACAAGGGAAGATGCTTCCATATGCCGTTTAAGACCTTAGTGGAAGAGGGAGTCACTGAAACAAGACGAAACTCATTTATGGATGCGATGTGAGTGCGCATCATAGTAATATGGGAAGTTAGTGATACTAATGCAAGGGCGAGAGTCGCTAATAGAGCTTATATTTTGTCGTACTAAATCTGCGTAGTTTGCAACAAGGCGAGATGCTCCCAACCTTTTGTCACTAAAAAAACAGGCAATAGGTTTTGGACATCACCTTGGCCTCGCAAAAAACTGAATGAAATGATAATCTGAGAGAGTGCAGGTTTTAAGTGAACACAGCTTTCTCAGAATCATCGCTACATCAGTTTCAAATTGATGTTTCAATATCCACCAAGATCATATTTCACCAAATTGTTAGGAAAGGCTGACTGAATAGGTATAGGGAAATCGCTTCAATATGCATTGAATACCGGAAATAGCAGAGACAAATGATGAGAAATGTGCACAAGATAATCGAACACGCAGTGGAGCGATTACTAAGGCCTTCAACATCTCACTGAAAAGCTGCATTGCCTAGAGAAAGCCAAGGGGGAAACATTCGACACAACATGGTGGTTTCTACGGAATTAGTTAATATGAGGAAATCCTGCCAGGAAGCTCCTTTAAAAGGCAAAGTCCACCAGAGCCCCTGAGGACTGGGACGCTTTACAAGAGAATTTTTAGAGGATAACAAGCGAGCAAACTGATAAATCTTTCATCATTGTAGCTGCATGTGCTGCCTTAAAAGTTTCCTGATTGAAAAGGGAACATAGAGTATAGTTCTTATTCAAGAAAGAACTATATGTTTATAGAACACAAAAAATATGTGAATTAAGTACTCGGCGTTCAAACTATTGCCCAGATTTACTGGTAATTGATGGTAAATCAGAGCAATGTATAATTTTGCTAAAAACGAGCTCAACTTGTTTTCTGCTTCCTTCAATGATGCAATACAGACACTTGTCGTTGCAGTTTTTAGAAATAGACCAAATGCAATATTGGGCTATCTTCGGTCTACATGGGGACATGGACAGGGAGATGCCTTAACATAAGCCGCTAAGACCTTAGTGGCAGGAGTCACTGAAAAACAAGACGAAACTCATTATGGGATGCGACTGTGAGTGCGCATCATAGTATATGCGGGAAGTTTGAGTGATACTATTGCAAGGGGTGAGCAGCGCCTAATAACGAGTTTATTTTGCGTTACTAATCTGGTAGTTTGCAACAAGGGAGATGTCCCAACCATTTTGTCACTAAAAACAGGCAAGAGGTTTGGGACATCACCTTGGCCATCGCAAGAACTGAATGGAAAATGATATCTGAAGTGGGCAGGTTAATGTGAACACAGCTTCTTAGGTATCATCCTACATCAGTTTCAAATTCTGATGCTTCATATCACAAGTATCATATTTCCACCAAATGTTAGGAAAGCTTGACTGCGAATAGGCTATAGGGAATCGTTCAATATGATGATTACCGGAAATAAGCAGAAGGACAAATATGCAGAAATGTGCAAGATATCGAACAACGCAGTTGGGCGATTACTAAGGCCTTCAACACATCTCAACTGAAAGGCTGCATGCCCTAGAGGAAAAGCAAGGGTGGAAACATCGGACCACATGAGTGGTCTACGGAATATAAATAATATGAGCGAAATCCATGCAGGAAGCTCTTTAACAAGCAAAGCTCCACCCAGAGCCCCTGAGGACTGCGGACTCGCTTACAAGAAGAATTTGAGAGATTACAAGCGAGAACTGAGAATGGCTCAGCATAACTACTTGGAATGGCTTACTTGCCAGCAGTATTTGAGAATACGGTCCGAGGCCACTTTCCAGACTACGGAAGGTTCTAGCATTCCACCAACTCCGGCTCCAGGTTTTCATTTAAAACATTCGGAGGGCAATTGGACAACGTCCAGCTGGAGGAGACGCTGGACGGTACTATTGGACCACACATTTTTCTTGGCGAAATCAGACGGTTTGAACCATGTTACTTGGCGGCTGCCACAGTTTCGCTCAGCGGTCGTTTCCTGTCGAGAAATTTTGTATCGGAAACTTAGAATAAGATGGGCGCTAAATAGCTTATGATTCAAGTTTGCTTCTCGAAACGACAGGCAGCATACTCGAAGGGGCAGGTCCTACTGAGACCGCCACTACATGACTAGCGCTTTATTGAAAGCTCACTATCTGTCAAAAGAATACACATCGTGCGTTTCTGACATCCGATAGGGCGTTCAATAAGTGTCCATGCGAGGCTCGATTATAAATGAACTGACAAATCTGAATGTTGATCCTGTTATACTCAGGCTGTTAGGACGAACTGCTAAGAAGAGACGTAATTTCAGCCACACGTAGGACAACAAATACAAAAGTTGTGAACAGAGGACTCCAAGGATGGACCTATACTCTCTTGGAATGTTTGCATAATAGCTTCTGGTACTCTAGAAAAAAGAAAGATAAAAGTGGTGGCATACGCAGATTGCATGTCTGCTCTGCCATGTCAGGGGAAATTCCCTCCACAATCAAGAGATATTATTCAGAGGCCTCCGGATGACTGAGAGAATGGCGAAAGACAATTTGTCTTTGGGTAAATCCTGCCAAAGCAGAATTAGTCATGTCTGCAAGACTAAGATCGCAAAAGTCCTACGAGTTTAGCCTATTTCCTAGGTGGGTATTGAATTGTCGCCTTGTTGTGTGAATTGGCAAAATACTTAGTTGTATTAATATATGGACAAGTGCAAAGGCCTGAAGCTATGTAATAGCTTATAATATTTGAAAGCGGAGGCAACTGTATGGCTTTCATTAGGTGGCAAACAAGCATAGGACATAAAAAGTGTGGAGCTGAAAACCAATAAATTGTGCATTGGCGTGCTAAATACCACGCGCAGTGGTTAGACCCTATAATGAATGCCACCTAATACTGAGATGCTTATTGTAAGCTCGTGGTGGGCACGGGCACACTTTGCACGAAACGACTTAGACGTGTTGTAGACATACAGATTACGGGTCGTATGGCGTGTTTGTGTTGATTGCAGAGGCATTGCATGCAAGACAGGGAACAAATTCCCTATTAATGTCGATGCATGCACTATCCTATTGCCTTACTTAACATTTTGGCAGAACAGTCAGCTGACAAACGGCTGTTGCGGTTGCGCTAACTATCGCTGTGGTCGGAAAATGTTACGTTCACAGTTCTGTCTCAAAATAATGCATTAGATGTAGCCTAACGTTAGTGGATACACTATTGGCGGTCCACTTTTTCGCAAATAAGTTTAGAGACTCTATTCTCCCAACCGTGAGGCGTGTGTGCACACAGACCCCGGGCGAATTAAAGAATATATAGATTTCTACACTATGGCTCCAAATTTGGATGGACAGTGGGTTTCCGGAGTATAAAATCCTTGGACTCTGTGTTCCTCAAACTCGAAAAAACGGCCATCGATTGCCGCAATCATCTCAATGGAGATGCGCTGAGCAGTACAATATTCACCTAATTATGGGTGCCGGCCATAGGAACATACGGCGGAACTGCGAAAGCGGATGAGTCTGGGCAAAGGCTAGGGAACTACCTTACAATATTCCAGTGGGAACTAGATGATTTGTTGGGTATGCCCTAGCTTACTGCAAGCTCATGCTGCGTAAAGAAGGCCTGTCTACTGATGGCAAATGTTCGATGGCCGAGAATTGCAAGGTTTTGTAACGACACCAAGCAAATTTTTATGGCCCCATTTTCAACTTAAACGCTAATAGTTCTCGAAGACGTCAGGTAATCACTCCTGATTTATCTGCCTATAACGCGGTTTCGCTGCCTGATAGGAGATTTTGCAAAAACTATTGGCCGCGAAGTATAATGACTATTGTATGAGCTGTCATGATTGCGGAGGAAAAAGAATCAATTAAACACCTCTTGTCGTGATTGTCCTGCATTTTTGATAAAGCGCCCAAGGGCAACTTTTAGCGAGCATATAGCTTCAGATTACTGGCGGATTCTTGGAAAAACGTTAACTTAAAGCAGTCTGCTAATATTTTTTGGAACAATCTGGTTTTGGTTTCAACAAAGAAAAATAATCAAAGAATGTTCATACGGTTAAAACTTAGAAGTAGCCCATATGTAATAAGGTACTTTTAGTTATGTGGGTATTCACAATGACTGAATAGTCTAATGAGCCGGAATCTTAATCGGGCTGCACTTTAACCTATCACCCCTTATTACGAATACAATCTAAAACATCATTTTGAACGTTTAAAACATTCCGCTTCGCCTCTTCAAATATCCAAACTATTGCTTGTAACTGGCCATACTAAAATACTATACTACATAAAGGCCGCATTGTCAATTCTTTTTTTTAACATTCAGCATTTTTTCTTTACTTTAGCGATTTTTTCTTTTCTGAAAATGATTTGTTTAGCAGCCAGTCGACACATATTAAACAACTATAGTTGGTTGCGATACATCTGCGGGAGCCGATATCAACTTCCGACAGAGGCGACAACTAGAATGCGCTGGTACTACCTCTTGTAAAGAGGCCTACATCTGGCCGGTTATCCGACGTCAAGAAGCCGTGCAGCCAAGTGTTCCCTTACACCTTCATTCACTTATGAAGGACGTTAGTCCTCGCTGTTGTTCCGTTGGATAATGGTATGTAAAATTCTCCATGGAGCTGTGAAAATCAAAAATAAGTGCAGACAGCTTACAACATATATTCACCACATTTTTTACCTTTAAAAGTAATTTCAATAAAACGCAATTGCCGTGAGCACAATGTCCGTTTTCGACACGAAAACTATCACATTTCGACTGAAACCGCCACGTTATACGATTTCCCTATGCTAGTACCCTGCGGTGAAACAAAACATTCACTATAGCAGTTCCCAAATAAACTTGACCTATTATTACAGCTTTCGAGCACTTGGCTTAGTTGAAGTAGAAGTTAGCCTCGTAAAAATGCGTTTCTTCTCCCTCCAGAAGTCACCATCTAAAAACATTCAATGTCTCATGGGCGTTAAGCTCAAACTATTGGTTACATGTGCTCTAATAAAAAACTATTTCCCTAGAAGCATTTGATCGGACTGACACATTATTTCAATTGGAGTGTCTTCTCTCGGAAGGGGAAGAAATTATGAGCCATATCACAAAATTTTATAAATTTTTCTTTCGACATATTTACCGCAAAGTCGATAAATATTTCGTAAGAAAATTATCCCTGTTTTTCAAAACAAAAGAAAATAGACAACAGAATGAAGATATTTTATAAACATGTTTGGTATCATGGCCACAATCGTACAATTGCAAATTCGCAAGCACTTTTCTTTTATTACGACCACAGATGCCTTTTATTTACTCAAATCCAAAGCAACGCAATTTTGTAAATAATTTTTTGAAGTTTAAATACGACACCTTGCCAACGCTTTAAATTCCCACCCAACATAGCAATATACAATAGAAATATTTCACTTTTTATTTTGCATTATTATTTCATTAAATTTCTTTTAATTGAAACGAAAGAAACGTTACCGTAAGTATGTAGCAATGAACTGTGTGTATATGGAAATGCAATTATTGCCGGTCGGCAAAAAAACGAACATTATTTGATGCAATGGGTGTTGAAACAGACCGCCAAGTACTTTGGATTTAAATTAAAAACAACCGCACGGATAGCTTCAATTATTTAAAAAGATCACTAACATTTACGCACCTGTTAGTGAGACTTATAAATAAATAATACAGAAAGTCTTGCCCTTCTTTTCATCGCTTTCTTTTTACGTTTAGTCAGCTTGAAGGAAAAAATTACGAAATCAACACTGCGGTAGTCTGCTGTAAGCAAATTATTACGGATCGATTTGGAAATAAATAAAACACAAGAATTTAGTTTTTCTTCATGCAATCAATTAAACACGTAATTTTATTGAAGGAATTTTTTTGGTTCTTTTAATATTTACCCTTTTGGTACACAGGCTTGTTGATGCGACAATACAAGTTAATAATACAGATAGAATGCGAAAGGCGCGTAAACAATGCGACAACGTAACTAATTGCTTGCAGAGAGTACAAAGGTTGCATAATGGAGAGTAGTATACATTTTCTAACGATATGTGAGATATCAATAAACTTTGAATTAAGTCCCCTTATTACGAATTAAATTTAAAAACCATCAATTTGAAATTTACACATGAAATAACTATTCCTGTTATTAGCGGCTGACAGCTGCTGGATTATATCCTTCAAGTTCTTAATGTGCTCGTCAAATGCCTTGCCCATAACTATGATATCGTCGAGGTATATCAAGCAAGGACTTCCAATGCAACCCCTTCAGCACCCGCTCCATCAGTCTCTCGATGTAAGCCTTGCTTACATCGAATGGCATTATATTGATTTGCCAAAGACCCCCATTAACATCCAAAAAGCTTTTTCTTCTCTTTAGTCTTTGCGGCGACATCTTACTTGCGAATAGCCCTTCTGCAAGCTAAAAAGCCATTTATTCCGGCTGGTGTGTCCTAATGCGTGGATGAGTGGATAACTGTCTTTCTATCATTTATCTTTTTGTAGCCCACTCAGAGCGCCTCAATCTCGTTTTGCTCTGCTGGTACTTATTTTCGTGCTTTTACCCCACAGCTGTTTGATTTCTCTTCTCAAAAGCAAAAGACAGATGACGTTTTCCCATAACAATTGCTTTGCCTTATTTTCGGGCGGGTGATATATGACGTGGTCCAAACTCGACAATAAACCTTCTAAATGTGTTCTTCCTTCAACATATACCTTGCGACGATTTTGCTACCAAGTTTGACAATTGCCTAAAAGACTTGGTGTACGTTTGCCAATTATCAGAAAAATTTTTGCCAATCTGCCTTTGGTTGGCCAGAACAAGTTCAACAGACATCGAAACTGGCATCAGTCTCTCTTCTTTCATGTTCACCAGCGGCATTTGCAACTCAAGAAGCTTTTTTTTTTTGCTTGGTTCAACACAACCCCAACTTGTCCGACTTCAGCAAATCTCCATTCAAAGAAACCCATATTATTTCACTTCGGTATTCTTTGGTAATTTGGTAATTCTGCGGCTGGCACGTCTGTCAGACTCTGATAGGATGTATCGCACACGTATCCCACGTTTACGGGATACCGTCTCAATCTTAATATCGATGAAACAAGATGATTGGGACTCTTCTCGCTCGGGTATTCGCTTTGAAAAGCACTACCGCTCAATTATTCTGTCTCGCGAAATCTTGTAGGGGTTTCATCTCTCTATTTCATGAAATAAAATGAAACCCTACAAGATTTCGCAACAGAAATTGAGCGGTTAGTGCTTTTAACATACCGAGGAGAGAGTCATCATCTTGTTCATCGTATTAAGATTGAGACCGTTCGTCAATGGAATTCGAGACCCATGATATAAAAGTGCAACATATGCGTCACAAAGAGCTACATTCGTGAAAACAGTAACATTCGCACTTGCACAGGAGACTGCGAGATTGCTAGCGCGGCCTCAAATTCACAAGGTACGTAAGAGTAGACGAGTGTGAGAATCAAATCCGTATTGATCGTGAAAGAGGCATGAAGCAGGCAATGCAAGAAATGAAGCAAGAGCAAATAAATCCCGATCAAATGCTATAACTGTGATAAGCCGGGACATTCTAGCTCGAGAATGCAAAGCACGACGCAAACGGTCCAGATCCACATCACCATCTCCATTAACAATAGCCATAAGAAGGTGACCCACAGTCAAGTGAGTCACCTTTAAACTAAATCGAGCTAGTTCAGCGGGCAAGAGCTGGCTCCCACAGACGATGGCCCCACCATCTCCATAGCAATAGTTCAACAGAAAAATAACAATTTAACTATTGCGGGTGTTATTAATGGCGACAAGCGTACTTTGACGTTGGATACTGGTGCATCAAAGTCTATCATTAGATCTGATTTAGTAAAAGGAAAAGTTACACCACTGATTGGAGTCAAGCTACGCACGGCTACAGGGGAACCCGCAACCGTATATGGAAAGGTCGCCGTAAAATTAACTATTGCTAACAAATCCGTTACTTATGATTTCATTGTGGCCGATATAGTAGACGAAGTTATAATTGGAGCGGATTTCATGATTGCTTTTGTCTCAATCTGGATATGAAGCGTCGTGTAATGACATGGTGCGATGCCGAAATAACGGTAAACGTGGGATACGACGAGAATACACCTGTCAGACGTTTGACAACGAGCCAGTCAGAGTCTATACCACCGAATGCCGAAGCAATTATATGGGTTTCTTGAATGGAGATTTTGAAGTCGGCCAATTGTGGGTTGTTGAACCAGCAAAAAACAAAAAAGCTTCTTGATTGCAAATGCCCTGGTAACAATGAAAGAAGAGAGACTGATGCCAGTTCATGTCTTGAACTTTTCTGCCAACCAAGAGCAGATTGCAAAATTTTCTGATATTGGCAAACGTACACCAGTCGAGGCAATTGTCAACTTGGTAAGCAAATCGTCCAAGGTACATGTTGAAGCGAAGACACATTTAGAAGGTTATGTCGAAGTTTGGACACGTCATATATCACCCCCCGAGAAAAATAAGGCAAAGCAATTGTTATGGAAAAACGCAAGAGCCCGAAATGGCATCCTGAATAGTGCATTAACGCCAAAAGCTGTCTTTTCTTGTCTTTCTCGGCGATCTCTACTTGCCAATATCCACTCTGCAAATCAAGCGTAGAAAACCATGTTGTTCCGGCTAGTGTGTCCAACGTGTCATCAATGCGTGGAAGCGGATAACTGTCCTTTTTGGTGACATCATTCAGTTTTCTGTAGTCCACGCAGAATCGGGTACTTCCATCTTTCTTTTTGACCAGCACAACTGGGAGCACCAAGGACTTGATGATGGTTCGATCACACCACTTTCCGCCATTTCCTTAACGAGCTTTTGAACCTCTCCTCGTTTTGCTAGAGGGACACTTCGTGGTGCCTGTTTTATGGGTCTTTCTTCTGTGGTATTTATTTCATGCTTCACCACAGATGTTCTCCCTTGATTTTTCTTCTCAATGGCAAAGGCGGAGGCATTTTTCCATAACAATTTCTTGGCTTTATTTTTCTCGGACGGTGATAGATGACGTGTCCAAGTTTCGACATA
>PGFW01016305.1:9106-21623 GCA_003123925.1 Haematobia irritans | reverse complement strand
GGGATGAGGTTAGGTCAGGGTGGCAGCGCGATGTTCTGCTCCTTCAGACTATTCAATCCATTTTCATTACCTCACGTTGTGACTTCTCCTATCACTGAGAGCTTCCCTATTCCATGTTAAGCTCAATGACAAGGGACCTCTTTTATAGCCGGAGTCCGAACGGCATCCACATTGCAGGAAACCACTTTAGAGAAGCTTGAAACACTCGGAAATGTCACCAGCATTAACTGATGTGTATTTTATCCACTGCTGAAAAACTTTGTTTTGGTGGTTCGGATCGAAGCAGGACATCGAACCCACGGACCTTGTGTATGCAAGGCGGCCCAGCTAACCATTGCACACGGTGCTCCCTGTAAAGAATGTATGTTCGGCATCGTCCAGGGGAAATCTTCTTCTTCGTAAAATACACTTCTCTGACTGCATTCTCCCATAGCCAAATCCATGTCGGCCTGTTTCTTGCGAAAAATATCTGCTTTCAACCTCCTAGTGCCTCTCATCTTATTGACTTCATTTGAGGGGGGATATGCGTGGGAACAGATAAATTTGGAGTAAATTTAATTAGATAAAATTTATATTATTTTATTATTTTAATAATATGAATAAAATTTAATAATAAAATTTATTTTTTGTCTTTTCAGGTATGTATTATAATACAAAATGAAAATTCCCAGTAGAAACAAAATGTCAGGAAAATATTTAGCTTTTTAGCTAAAACAAAATAAGATCTACACTAAGGTAACATTTCTGTTAAAGTTAAATCATTGGAATGTTTTTTTCCTTATTAAAGTGTTTATTACTACTTTATTTAGTTTATTTACTTTACCATAAATGAAGTACAGATTCATTTGTATATGGAGTCAGGAAGGACTTTTCTTTTCATTAGCTCTCGAAAGCAACGTACACTGATTTCAATTAATTCAATTGATGATTTTAAATTACAACATAAAAAATATTTGTCTCCATGCCATTGTGGTAAATATTTTTACGTAACAATCCGTTTTTTAATCTCGCAGTAATTGGAAAACTCTGCGGGAGACCTAAGAGAATTTTCGTTGCTGGTCAAATTACCAATTACCAATTACAATATTACGCTTCATTTAATTTAGCAGAATAAAAGGTATTTATTTTGCTTTCCTTAAGGCCTCCCATGGTTTGCTTGGAGTTTATCAATTTAATAGCCTTAAAGAATTTTTAAAATGTATGTAAATTGCAGAAATCTCTCGTTATACAGTGGAAGATCATTTTAATGAATCTTCACGGAACGCAAAATTTGCTACATTATAAACAAACTTTGTTATTGAGAATCTATATATTTTTTAACCTTTTTTTTATAAAAATAAAGCATATTAAATTGGGCTAGACCTTTCATTCAATATTGGCCTCAGACCCCATAAAGTATATATTAAATTCTGAGTTGATCTAGCATTGTCAGCCTGTTGAAATTTTGTCCGAAAAGAGAATGATTAAAACGAAATTAGTTTGCTGTTGCACTTGATAGAAGCAATTGGTAGAAGTCTATACAATATACGATATTATCTAAAGTCTACGATGTTTTTTTATCTTAATATTCCAATTTACCGGTGAATAAAGAACAATTTCCATCTATATTTCTTTACTGGTCTAATACGTTAGTAAAAAAAAAACAATATTTTATAAATTATGCGGTGATTGGCAAATTCATATGATTTATACACTAAATACATACAAATACAGTGACCTCTCGATATATTTGGCTACTTCGTTAAAGGAGGGTTTGATCATCTCTTGATTTATTTGAAGTATTTATGCCGGTCCTTGAGAATGATCGATAAATTGAAAAAAGCCAGTATCGAGTTTGACAGGCTTTGATAAATTTGTAGCCGTAGGAATGGCAATATTTCTTCTGCAACAATTCTATAATTCGAATTTCTATTATGTTACTGTCATCTAACTATTGAAGTCGGTGTTTCCTCGGTTAACCGATGAGATGAAAAAGGACAAAAAACGGCACAAAATCTTATTGTTTTGAAAATAATTGCTAGCGTAACAATATGTTAATAACGCCACGCCCCCTTAGATCACGTAAATTGATATTTTTAGCCACTCAGCAGCGAACATCAAAGATACAGCCAATTAGACCCAAGACAATTATCACAGCAAACTTTATAACTCATCTATCACAAGAGAAATTGTTCTCTTGTGCTGGCAGTAGTATTAAAGAATGAATAATTTTAGCACTCGTTAATTTGAATCTCTTGATTATTTGAAAGTATTTATCGTCCTTGAATGAATATCGATAAAATTTGAAAAAACTTTGAATAAATTTTAAGCCGTAGGAAATGGCATCTTTTTCGGGCGCAATTTCTATAATTTGAATTTCTATTATTTTTACTGTCTCTACTTTGAAGTCGTGATTCCTCGTCAACGATGACATGAAAAAAGGACAAACGCAATCTTAGTTGTTTTGAATAATTGTAGAGTACATATGTTAAATGAACCCACCCCCCCTTAGATCACGTGAAAGTTGAATATTTTTTACCCCTCAGCAAACTGACATCAAAGATACAGCCATTAGAGCCGAGACATTGATCCAGAACGTTTATAAACTGCCCTCTCTCTTGTGCTGGATAGTATTACAAGAATGAAAAGGTCAATATAGCTGTTTTAGGCCGCTGTAACGATGCTCGATAATAGCTTCGGAAAATGTTCCAACCTAAAAAACCCATTAAAACTGCTTCATAGACGTTATGAGCCCATAGTTATCAAGAACTATTCAATATTTTCGAGTAAGGACCCTGGCGTGGGGACGTTCTAACGCTTAACCGTGGGATTTTAATTTTACGGACTAATAGTCAAGTTGAAAAGTCGCTAAGACTAATCTCTTTAAATTTGTATATATCCTATTATTCTATTGTACACAAGCTTAATTTAAATTATCAATAAATAAATGAAATAAAAAACAACCTTTTGGAGGATTTCTGTTAAACAATGTTGATACTGACATCTGTGTTTATGCGAATTCTTAGTGATGCTAAACTTTTTAGATTTCGACAAAAACCAAGAACGGCAAAATGAAAAAGACCAAGCGCTGAACTCCAGTCACATTTGACGCGAGACAAGGAAATCTTTTTAATAACCTACGCCCTTTATAACTGACACACAGTGACTAATTCTATTCAGCACTCTAACAATAGAAAATTCATTAGATAATGATAGAATCGCTAATACGTCAGAAGAAAACATTTTTTTTTTTTCAAAAATAATATGTAGTAAAGCTAATTTTCCTGATTTATTAATACTCTTGTTTTATTTGCAAGCTGCTCTCCTGTTGTCTCTCCATAATTTGAAGCTCTTATTATTTTGAAACGCCTTAGCAATTTGAACTTTTTCTCTTGTCCCTTGAGTTTCAAATTATCGAGAGTCGACTGTACTGCCATATGGTAAAACAGAAATATTTTAATTAAATAATCATAAAAATGAATAAATGCTTCAATAAAATATTAATACAGTATTGAAATTGAAATTGCCATCATCACTATGAGAACCATAAACAAATCTGGATAAAAATAGCTACCCGTGGCTTTAGTTTTCAGTTTCCTTTTTATTAATCAAGATAATTTAGAAATATAAAAAGTTCGCAATGTTTTTTCCATCCAATAAGCTTCACCAAGACTTGACTAAAAATACAATCGTCTTCACTTGATAATTTTTTGTTCTTTCATTTAGTGTTTTGGTTAAAACAAACATAATCTCACATAGTTACTCAGCGGCATAAGGGGAGAAGTCTTGTAAACAGAAAAAAGGCAAGCTGTACAAAATGTGGCGCGATAACAGATTTGCCATAAACATTTTCTAACTAAAAAGTTATTACTAACCCTTCGTATTGCCATCTGCGATTTAAACAGCCAGTGTTTATATTGATACCTGTTTACTGGGCTTTTGCAATAAGATTTGGAGTGTCCAGTTTTGTGGAATTTTATTATTTTTAGGGTTTTAACCTGTCAGGATTTAAAACGAACCGCACCTAAATTTCTCTATTGCTAAAATGAATATACTAATCATAGTATGGCATGGCAATCAAACGGTTGCCCACTCGAACCCAGAAATAGATATACTAAAATTTGAGAATCTTTTATGCAAACAAAAAATAATTTATTTTGTATTTTTTTTTTAATTTCTATAGAAAAATTTTGACAAAAATTTTTATTCTTCATATAGAAGAGATTTTATTTCTATCGAACAAATCTCTGACCAAAATTTTATTTTTATAGAAAATTTTGTAGGGAAATTTTTATTTCCTATAAATATAATTGTTCACAATTTTATTCTATAGAAAATTTGTCCACATTTTATTTCTATAGAACATATTATTTGCTATAGAAATTTTCAATTTCTATAGGAAAATTTTAGCAAGGAATTTATTTAAAAAATTTTTGTCATAAATTTTATTTCTATTGAAATTTGCAAAATTTATTTTGTATAGAAAACTTTGTCAAATTTATATATTTTTACTTTAATCTATAGAAATTTTTGTCAAATTTTATTCTATAAACGAAAGTAATTTTTGTCATAGAAAATTGTCAGAATTATTCCTATCAGAAAATTTTCAAATGTTTATTCTATAGACAATTTTTGTCAAAAATTTTATTCTATATGAACTTTTTAAAATTTTATTGTCTACAAATTTTTCAATTTTATTCATAAATTTAAATTGTCAAAATTTATTTCTATAGAACATTTTATCAAAATTTTATTTTATAGAAACCTTTTGTGACAAATTTATTGTCTACAATAAAATTTTGCACAAATTTATTCTATAGAAAATTTGTCAAATTTTTATTCCTAAGAAAATGTGTCAAAGATTATTATTTCGCATAGAAAATATTTTGTAAAAATTTTATTTCTATAGAAAATTTGTCACAATTTATTTGTATAGAAAATTTTGTCCACAATTTTATTTCTATAGAAAATTTTGTCAAAATTTTATTTCTATAGAAAATTTTGCTAATTTTAACTTCTATGGATAAAAATTGTGTTTAAAGATTTTATTTCTATAGAAAATTTTTTGTCAAATTTTTTGTTTCTAGTAAAAAATTTTAATCTTCTTATAGAAAATTTTGTCTAAATTTTTATTTCCTTAGAAAATTTTGCCTAAATTTGATTCTATAGAAAATGTTTGTCAAAATTTTATTTGTATTAGACGATAAATGTTTGTCAAAATTTTTTATTTCTATAGATAATTTTGTCACAATTTTATTTGCTATAAGAAAATTTTGTCAAATAATTTTAGTGTTCTGTAAGAAGATTTTTTTCAAAATTTTATTATCTATAGTTGAAAATTTTGTCATAAAATTTTATTTCTATAGAAAATTTTGTTGCAAAATTTTATATTTGTCTATAGAAAAGAATTTTAATTTCTAATAAAAGATTTTTGCAAACTGTTATTTCTATACGAAAATTTTGATCCAAATATTTTATTTCTATAGAAAATGTCAAAATTTATTCCTATATGAAAATTTTGTAATAAGATTTTTATTTCCTAATCGAGAATTTTATTTCTATAGAAAATGTTGGTAAAATTTTATTTCTCTTAGAAAACTTTGTCAAAATTTTATTTATATAGAATAATTTTGTCTACAATTTTTATTATCTAAATAGAAAATGTTGTGCAAAATTTTATTTCTATAGAAAAATTTTGTCAAAAATTTTATTTTCTATAGAAAATTTTGTCACAAATTTATATTTCTATAGAAATTTTGTCAAAAATTTTTATTTGTATAGAAAATTTTGTCAAAATTTTTATTTCTATAGATGTACATTTTATTTCTATAGAGCAAATTTTGTTAAAATTTTTATTTCTAATTAGAAAATATTGTTAAAAATTTGTATTTTCTATCTCGGAATTTTGTCAAAGTTTTATTTCTTGATAGAAAATTTTGTCTAAATTTTACTATGTTCTTAGAAAATTTTGCCTAAATTTTGATTTCTGAGTAGAAAATTTTGTCAAAGAATTTTATATTCAATATCATTTTTTATTGAGTACACTACAACAACAAGATGTAAAATCTTTGTAAATTTACAGTTCAGGATTATGACAATTGTTAAACACTTCGCCGATCTTATAATATATACTATATATTATACTATATATATTATATATATATATATATATAGTAGTATATATATATATATTATATATATAGTATATATATAGTATGATATATATATATATATATATATGACATATATACATATATATAATATATATATATATATATATATAATATATATATATATATATATATATATATAATATATTATATATATTATATATAATATATATATATATATATAATATTATATATATATATATTATATATATAGTAATATACATATATATATATATATATATATATATATATAATTATATAATATATATATATATAATATTATACTATATTAACTTATATATATATTATATTATAGATAATTTTTGTCAATAATTTTATTTCTATAGAAAATTTTGTCAAAATTCTAATTTCTATAGAAAATGTGTCAAAAATTTTTATTTCTATAGAAAATTTTGTGACAAACTTTATTTCTTATAGAAAATTTTTGTCAAAATTAAATTTCTATAAGAAAATGTCAAAATTTTATTTCTATATGGAAAATTTTGTCAAAATGTTAGTTTCTATAGAAAATTTTGTCACAAATTTTATTTCTATAGAAAATTTTTGTCAAAATTTTTATTTCTAATACGAAAATTTTGTCAAATTTTATTGTTCTCCAGTAGAAAATTTTGTCAAATTCTAATTTGCTAGGTAGAAAATGTTGTCAAAATTTTATTTTTTCTATAGAAAAATTTTGTCAAAATTTTAAATTTTCTATAGAAAAATTTTGTCCACAAATGGTGTATATTTCTAATAAGAAGCATTTGTTGTCAATAAGGGATATTAATTTACTTATATCAAGGAACATTTTTTCGTTATCAAATTTGTTAATTTATTTCTATAGAAACATTTTGTCAAATTTTATTTCGTATATAAAATTTTCAAAATGTGTCAAAATTTTATTTCTAAAATAGAAAATTTTGTCAAAATGTGTCATTTTATTTCTATAGAAAGATTATTGTCAAAATTTTATTTATCTAAAGAAAATTTCTGTCACAAATGTTTATTTTCCTATAGAAAATTTTGTCAAAATTTAAAAAGAATTGTTTCAATTTCTATAGAAAATTTTCCGCAAATATATTTCATTAAAATTTCTAATATATGAATTTATATGAACTTGTAAAATTTATTTCTATAGAAAATTTTGTCAAAATTGTTATGTTCTAATAGAAAATTTTGTCCAATTTATAGAAAATTCTCAATATTTTATTCAATATAAAAATTTTGCTCATGAAATAGTTTCTATAAGAAGATCACAATTTTATTAGAATTTTGACAAATTATTATTTCGATAAAAATTTTGTCAAAATTTTTTCTATAGAAAATTTGTCCAAAATTTATTTCTATAGAAAATTTGTCACAAATTTTATTTCAATAGAAAATTTATCGCAAATTTTATTTCTATAAAAATGTTGTCAACAATTTTATTTCTATAGAAAAATTCTTGCACAAATTTAATTTCCTATGAAACATTTTGTCAGCAAAATTTTATTTCTATAATGTACAAAATTTTTTTAAAAAGTTTTTTTTCTATAGGAAATTTTGTGCAACAAAGTTTTATTTCGATACCCAAACATTTATGTTCAGCAAATTTTATTCTCTAATAGAAAATGTTTTGTGAAAAAAAAAATTGTTTTTCTAAATAGAACAGTTTTGTCAACATTTTATTTCTATACACAATGTTTCCCGAGAATAAGTATCACTATGCTCTTAAAACATGTTTGGGGTGACCATATTCCTTCGGTGCGAGTAGCAGTCGGACTATGAAATGTACCTTAGCAGTCCTATTATAGTCTCTGGTCATCCGAATCAAGTATTACGAGTCGATAAGTGCATCGATTATGGCGTTATTTAATGCAGACAGCCTTAAATTTTAGCATTGACATTTTTTCCATGGAAAAATTATTCTATTCCTTACGCCGTCTTATATAGAGTCGAAAACATTGAAAATTTTCTATTTTGTGCTAAATCATACACGTGTTAACATTTTTAGAAATATATTTACCCACACTATTTTATTCCGGAGAATTTTCAGTGTAAAAGAATTCTGCATATATTTACTATTGATATAAATTGAATCTGTACACATGGATATCGCAGCAATACTCGCTAAAAACATAGACTCGGGGGTTGTGACTGAATTAAGATACTGTTTATATTTACTGTTTGGTGTAGATTCTGATGACATAGTAAACTATCAGATGCTGCCAAATAAGTCATTCACGCCTCTCAAAGATATAGATGATACCACCTGAACATTCCCAATTAGTATCTGATATAGCCCAACATCCTGGAAATATCACCGAAGTATAGTGAAAGTGCATACAAAGTCGGGCGACGGAAATACATGACTATTATTTCGTTCCCGGTATGAACTTATAGTCTGAACGGCCGAATCAGCCGGCTGCGACACACTTCTTGTAGCATCTGTACCACAAATCTCTTCGATACACAAGGGTTCATTTACAAAATTACAGATCTTACCAATCCGTCAAGATGTGTTACGGAGGGAGAGTACCTTGACCCATATTAATTCTAAATAAAAGGCACCTTATACGGTCGGAAATAGTAACTCTGCGCCAACACACTACATAACCAGTTTGCGTGATAGAACATAAATCTACTGCTACATCGTATTCTGGACAGAATATTGATAGAGCTTCTACAAAGTCCATAGTAGACTTTTCCAAATTGTCAAGTCGGTCTAATGCGGACGAGAGTCGTTGTGGCATAACACAAAATCTGTTCAAAGAACATCAAATAATAGCTATTGATGTTTACCATGGTTTAGAATCTGAGACGCAATTTAAATGCGTATAACACCTGTATCGCAAGAAGTTGTATATGTTCGCCTAAGTACCTGCGCTGAGCTAAATAAACAATAAGTTATATTTTCATAATTATAAAGTATATACGAAAAGCAATTAGTGCAGTTGAATGAAAATTAACAGATATATTATACAACACGTTTATCAACTTATGGAACATTTTATTGGCGTATTTTAACAGTGAAATTTTTCATTGGTTTATACTTAAATAATTGACAATTTTGTGCCGCATATATACTACCCAGTTTTTACAGACATCATCAATCTATATTGCTTGGTTAGTAGTCATGACTTAATCTTCTTATATACAATGTTCTGAATTTCTGATTCCATTCAAAATTGGGGTACAACATGACTATCATGTCAAGTACTAAGTGTGTAGAGCGGTTCAAGTAGCAAAATTTCAACCACATTGTAGCGGAACCCACACCAAACCTAACTGAGCTCATGAGGCGCCAATTATATCAGTCTGTCGCATATCGGGTTAACGAAAAATCTATATACTGCGACCGACCCTAGATCTTACTAAGCTTACCGCTTAATACTATAGTAACCTGAACTTTTGGCAACATAACAATATATCTGAAGTGGATTTTCACGTATGTAACCCATAGCTAACAATGGCTAAATCATGACTCCTCTGTGCAATAATATAATGTTATACCATACGTATTTAACGTCTCAATATACTCTGCGATATTAGTGACCGAGGGGTGAGTTAGTCCATATCTTTGTGTACGGAGCGAAAACGATTATATATAATTGTCCTGAATACAATCCACAAATTAAGTCTTTATTTATACTTGAATAGATTATGCTTATCACTCTTTTATATTTTCTCGAACCGATGGTCTTCACACCCAATTCATTTGATGACACCTCATGCTATATAGCATATAATCAACTATTTGTAACATACAATATCTGGATAAACCACTATGCGAAAAACAATCTTTGCCTCGAACTCAATGACATTTTTAGGGTACAAATATACTTTCCTTCAGCGCTTATTAGAACCATAAACATCAGGATTCAGTAAGTATAATCAGGGCGAAACGATATTTATATAAGTATTTTCGCGGAAGGAGTTCTTACCCGATATATCTTATTTAATGATCGTGATACGAATGGTTCAATTCAGCTTGACAATATACGACATAATGTGTTTTGTTCTGATACTAATCAATTATGTCAAGAGACAATCCGGTATTAAAAAAAAACTCTAGGCACTTGCTAGGGTCATCCATTAGTTACTCGCATATCCGGGCAAAAGATATAATTATGGATCACACTTATTTCTCAATATCTCAATTCCGACAACCAGAGTAATGATCTTACCATAATCTAATACTCTAGTTCTATTCTGATCAAATTTAAGGAACATGTGCAAGTTGAAGACGATTTTGGACTTTTAATTTTTGCGGCTTCAATACACGGACATATTTGATCACAAAGAAATACCAATGATTTTCACTTTATAGACAGCACCGCGACCACCGGACACGATACGGGACATGAGTTTGGAGTTGATAGGTAAATAAATAAAGATCTTGCAGCCAGAACCTCACTTCTCCCGGTGGCCTAACCACTATTTCAAATGCCAAAGACCGAAATTCTATGAAATCATGAAACTGTATCATATAGGATACTCCTCATTCTGGGTGTTACAATAATAGTGACCACTAACATACTCCTTAATAATACCACCTGCGTTCCACAGCTGGCTGGCGCAGGGTATAAAAAATTGACCACATTCTTTCTATAGAAATAAAATTTGACAAAATTTTCTATAGAAATATCAAAATTGTGACAAAATTTATTATATAAAAATAAAAATTTTGACAAAATTTTTTTCTATAGAAATAAATTTTAACAAATTTTATAGAAATTTTAAATAATAAATTTTCGAATAGAAATAAAATTTTGACAAATGAATAAAATTTAGACAAATTTTCTATAGAAATAAAATTTAGACCAAATTTTTTATAGAAATAAAATTACACCAAATTTCTATGAAATAAAATTTTGACAAAATTTTCTATAGAAATAACATTTTGACAAGGTTTTCTATAGAAACAAAAGTTTAACAAATTTTTCTATGGAAATAAAATTTTTACAAAAGTTTCCATAGACATAAAATTTTGACAAAATTTTCTATAGAAATAAAATTTGACAAAAGTTTCTATAGAAATAAAATTTTGACAAAATTTTCTATGGAAATAACATTTTTACAAAATTTTCTATAGAAATATATTTTGAGAAAATTTTTTATAGAAATAACATTTTAACAAAATTTTCTATAGAAATAAAAGTTTTTACAAAATTTTCTATAGAAATAAAATTTTGACAAAATTTTCTACAGAAATAAAATGTTGAGAAAAGTTTCTATAGAAATAACATTTTGAGAAAATTTTCTATAAATTCGATATATTTATTCAATAAAAAATGGAACATATCTTTCGAAGAAATACTAACCACAAAACTTGATCAAACAATTCAGATTTTTTTTAATTTGTTATATTTTGCGTAAAATTTTCTTCAAATTTTGGTAGATTATTTTTGGCATGTGTGGCAACCTTGTATACAATGCAACAAACACATATATTATCACAAATCTTCTTTCAATGGCTAATTCCCTATTAAAAAAAGTATACATGACAACTAATATCGCACAGCCCATGCAAAAGGTTAACAGAGTATTCTTGTGATATGGTGACAAAGCGATAGCTCATCACACTCACTCACTCACAAACATTTGGCCAACTCTCGGAATCTAAGGTGTCATAGTATATCTGCATATCCTGAGTGTTGAATGATGAGGGAATGTAGATTAAGACATCGGTAGCGTGTATACTATGTGTTAGTGTGAGACTAACAAGTATATGAACTGGATGATTAATGATGGTGACATCGATACAAGTGAAAAGAGAACCAAGTGTGCCCTTGGCTTTGTTTTCATAGAAGGTACATTGTGTATGGGGTCATAATCGTAATATGAAAAAAAAAATTTTTTTCTGATTCAATCACGAAATTAATTGATCCAATTAATTTTTTAATTGAAATGTCTTCAATCACGAAAATGATAGTATCAATCACAGTTTTAATTGGGCATAGAAAAAATTCTTGATTAAAATATTAATTGATGTCATTGCAATTTTCAATTAATTTTTTAATTGATTCAATTAAAAATTTAATTGATTTTGAATGCAAACCCTAATTAATTTTTTATTTAAAAAGGTAACTATTTTCAATTACTTTCTGAATTGGCTTAGAGTTTTTATTTGGATCACTTTTTTTAACTGACTTAGTCTTCCGAATTTGATTAAAAAGTTAATTGTATCAATTATTTTTAATTAAAAATTTTAAAATTTTCAATCATTGACTTAATTAACTTTATGTTCTATCTTGATTAAAAAGTTAATTGTATCAATTAATTTATTAATTGAAAAAATATTCAACTTCAAATTAACTTTTAATTGGAAATATTTTGGTGATATTTTTTTCTGTGTGTGAATGCAACAACAGGATTCAATTTTGCCA
>PGFW01016303.1:2184-14752 GCA_003123925.1 Haematobia irritans | reverse complement strand
GTAAAGAGGTAAAAGTATTATTGTGGCAAGTAAAACACGATTGTGTAGAAGTGTTTATTATTTATCTCATCACATTGAACATAACCTTTTTCATTAATAAAAGAACGATGTTGCTTTACACGTAGCAAGTTGCATGTTGCACCATCTATCAGTCGTTTTTTTATACTACGTTCGTACTAGACAAACGTAATATCGCTATTTAGAATCAAAATCCTCTTTACAAATCTCAAGTGTTCGGAATGGAAAAATAACGAGATTTGGTAGAATTTTAGGATATAACAGCTGTTTGTAATATATCAATACAAACACAACCGTATGTGTACACGCACACGCACATTCATCTACAAGGAAAATTGGGGCAGGGTTGCAAAAGCGCATTTTTCAGTACTAAACCATAGTTGTTGCAATGCGAGTATATGGGATTTTGAAAGAGATTTTGTTGAAATCCTTTACGAGCCAGCTGATATTTGCCTATTGAAAATCTACTGAGATCGAGGAGGATTTCGGCCAAAATCCTCGTTTACGAGTATTTCGTGTCTAGTGCGAACGTAATATTATTCTCGATTGATGTAGCGTGTCTGGAAAAATACTTGAAAAACTATCCGCCATATTAATACAAAGTTAACGTAAATTTTAAACCTTCCATATAAATTCCTTCGATAAACTGTCAGTAAATTATTTTATGAATAATTTTATATCACTTAATTCCATTTGGAAATTCGGAAATTATTCACCAATATACCTTTCCCAATTTTAAGCGAAATAACTATAGGGCTGTTTTCTTTTAGCACTGGATACCCTAAGCCGTGAAGGACTAAAAGAAAACAGAGTATTCGTTTATCCAGGACATCAAAAATATGCAACACTGTCATCAGCTGTTCAAAAACAATCACAGAAAAGAAGTTAAATCTTGCATTTTATGTATGATGAAATGCTCCAATTAGTAATAATATTTACGGCTGCGATTGTTTATGACACTATACCACTTTGAATTCCATATTTTTCAATAAATTAGTCACAATAAAGTGCTATTGTGAATCGATAAAGCGTCACTTTATCAAAACACAATCTGGCAACATCGGCGCGACTTGCACTGATGAGATGTTCTGGATAGAACACCAGTGCAACGATGTTCTGGATAGCCCATAAAAATTTTGTATCCAGTGCAAAAAGAAAACAGCCCTTATGTTTTTAGCACTTCTTTTTCATTTTTATTTAAATAAATTATAGCAAGCAAGTTGCACTTGGTATTACACAAAAAGCCTGCTGATATTTGACTATTGCAAATCTACTGATATCTAGGAGGGTTTCGGCCAAAATCCTCTTTTAAGGCCGGTATACTATGTTCATTCTTGCGAAAAATTTTTATGGAAACCATTATTTCGCACACTAGAAAGCGGCGCTTTTTTAGGTAGCTTGTAGCGGCTGTTTTACAGGGGAGCGATATTGGATTAGTTGGTGGTTGTTGCGTGTTTTAGAAAATAACATTTTATTTTCTTGGGCAATTGATCTGCTATTCCTTTGATCCTTTGTATAGTTTCGCGAACAAAAATATGGTCGTGTTGATTTATAAACCGCACAAATAGTTTTTAATAAATAAATTATTTCTAATAATTCACATTGCAAATGCGCGCGTGCTATAAAGTCAGTTTTCAACACGAAAAACATGTATCACAAATGGAAAAATTTCGCAATTTTCGTTTTTTGGTTTTGTATGGAGTTTCAACGCGAAAACCGAACAGAGTACCGGCCTTTACGAGGATTTCGTGTCTAGTGCGAACGTAGTATGAGTAAGTAAGTAAGTAGGCGAACAGACCTAATGTTCGTCTTAAGTTGCGGATGATTTAGGGTGCATTATGTAGTCGTCTTAATGAAAAATCAATTATCGACTACGACTTTGTGAACTATTCGGTATTTTACCAACACTATTGTCGTAATTCTCAATTTTGTTAAGTGAAAATTTTTGATCCCGAATAAGTGATTGAAATATTTGAAGAATATTGGCCTTTGCGTGAAATATTGTAATTATCGTCTAATTTTTAGATTGGATATGGATTTGTGGACACAATAGCATTTCAGAAGATAGTCGAAACTCTTTCGTGGCCTCATATTATCAAGGTGTATATAGCTGCCATTGTTGTTATAATTGTATTCTTATATGTGGAATGGAAGACAGCGAATAGATAGGTAGGTGTACAACACTGAACGAATGAAAAACGAGTGCAAATGTAGTATTATAGTGACTGTAATTCGAAATTATATTCACACTGAAGACTTTATGTATAATTCTGTCATATCGATACCATGTCTTAAATCTTCCAAATTTATTTCTGAACAGTGTTTGAATATGAAAAACAATAACGTAAAAATTATTTATTTGTATATGTTTGATGGAGTGTAAATTGTGATGTTTGCAAATGGGTCTTATATACGAGATTTAAGGGCAGAAAGACAATATAGAAGGACGTTGATTGAACGTAGGAAGGGCAATTGAAAGAACTTACACAAATGGTCTTACCAATTATACCTCGTACCTTACAATTTGTATGGTAACTTGTAATCGTATATGAAATGTGTACATGCAGGAAGCATTCAAACAGTGAAAAGTATTGTTGAACATAAATCATACAGCATACAGAAATAATGTTAGTTGCAGAAACCATGTTTGTTTTGAAAATATTTCAGATTTCGAGGTGGTGAATATAAACCTACATTTTCCCTGCAACCATTCCCTTGTTAGCAATTTGCGGCTAGTAAAGCTTTTTTTGATTGCTCATTCACAATTGTATGGTAACTAACGAAATAATAACACTTCATATTTTATCTCTATGAAAAGAGTTACTTATCGGTGAAATGACCATTTACCTGGTATTTAATGTGTAAAACTATTTCACAAAATTGACGCAAAATCGCGTCGAAATTAAATGAGTGAAGCGACTAGTAAAGCCTTTTTTGTTTGCTCATTCATGATTGTAACTTACCAAGTAATAAGAACACTTTTTTTATTTTATCTCTATGAAAATAGTTATTTACCCGTGAAATAATTTTGATTAGTACAACCATGTACATGGTCCTTACATGTGTAAAACGATTTGAAAAAATCGAGACAAAAATAAACTAGTAAAGCAACTAGTAAAGCGTTTATGATTGCTCAATCAAAATTGTATGGTAACTTACCAAGTAATAAGAACGCTTTTTATACCCTGCGTCATACTGTGGTAAAGGTTTTACAGTCGACTCTCGATAATTTAAAACTCAAGGGACAAGAGAAAAAGTTCAAATTACCAAGAGCTTCAAAATAATAAGAGTTCAAATTATCGTAGAGAACAGAGAAAAAGTTCAAATAAACAAGAGTATTAATAAAATTATTTTTAATTCATTTTATTTATAAAATGTGTTATTTTCTCTGAAGTCGATTTCTTCAGAACAATTCTGAGCAATATTGCAAAAGCACCATGTTTCTAGTCTCGTCTCCTTCTGGGTTTGCAAACATATGCACTGACTTATATAGTCGACTCTCGATAATTGACATCTCGTTAATTTGAATCTCATGATTATTTTATTATTGTCTTTACCGGTCCCTTGAGAAAACGCGATAATTGAAAAAAACGACTGATACGAGTTTGACACTTTATAATTTAAAGCCGTGTAATGCCATCTTTCTCGGCCAAATTCTATTAATTTAAAAATTTCTGTTATTTTACTTCTCTATTTGAAGTCGATGATTCCCTCGCTTAACGAATGAAATGACAAGAAAAAACGCAAAATCTATATAACTGCACGTGCATGAATTACCCACCCCTGAAATTGATATTTCTTCCACCAGCACACATCAAGATACATCCATTAGGAACGCAGTGCATTATCAAACTTTGGAAACTTCTCTACCACTGGAATAAAAGTTGTTTCTTTTGTGGCTGGAACTAGCATTAAAAGAATGAAAAGGTGAAATACTAGGAGTTCGGAAACTCCTTAGCCTAGACAAAAAGCGCGGTATAAACAGAAAAAAGATTAATGTGTTTTGGAAAACTTCCAATCTCTGTACTCTGAACACTGTTAAATTTGTTGCGATCTGCGAACTTCTTGCATATTGAAACGGCGTGTTCAAAAAAGGACGCATCCGCAATTATTACCATGACAAAACATTAGAAAATGCGTGGCTGTCATTAAATATTTACATAAAAAAGGTTTTATCGGACAAAGAAATTCTAACATATATGGTGAATGTGTTGAGATGAAATGCTCCTCCAATTGCAACAGTAAAAAATGAGTTGCTGAATTTAAAGTGGTCGGTTACAAGCTTTTGAAGATGAAGCACGGTAGTGGCCGTCAATAAACAGCCAACAACAATAGAAATTTGTAGCCGAATTGCATGGATATGTATTAAATGATGACGATAAAAGGGGTGAAATTTGCTAATACCAGTATAATGGGCATCTCAAATAATCGAGTCCATTTAATTTCGCCATGAAGAAATAACAGATGAAACGCTTTCTGCGAGATGGGTGACCGCATTTGTTAACAGTCGAATCAAAAACACATGAGAATGAAAATTTCTCAAGCTTGTTTTGATCGTTTTAAGGAAATAAATGAATTTAAGCGTCGCTTTCACAGACTGTGGATAGACATGGATCCCGCACTATACTCCAGAGAAAGCAACACAAAAAAAATAATTTTCATCAAGACAACGCACAGAGCACACAAGAGTGTTTTAACAATTGGCTAAAATCAACGAATTAAAGTACGAGTTGCTTGACCATCAGCCTTATTCTCCTGATTTTAGCTGCCCAGTGACTTTCACTTGTTCCCAATCTAAAAAATTCTTGCGCAAACGTTTTAGCCTCCAATAAGATGAATTACAGCTTGAACGCACATTTTTAAAGACCTTGAGGAAAACTACTTTTAATAAGGTAGAATTTGCCTAGAAAAGGTTGGAACTAAGTGCTATTGAAGTTTTCAGGAGATATATTGAAAAATAAAATATCTTTTTTGAAAAACTAAACTATTTCTGCTTTCATTGATTAGGCTAAGAAGAATTCCAAACGCCCTCGGTAAGCCGCTGTAATGAAGCCTTGGAAAACATATGCAACCCTAAGACTCTAAACTGTTTCAAAAGAGTGCGGGTTAGACAAAAGATAATGAGCCGATAGTATGATGCAGAACTATCCAATATTTTCGAGTACGGACCGCTGGTCGGGGACTTCTACCTTAAAAGGTGAGTATTAGAGTTCGAGTTTAGCAGCTAAAATCGTCATTTTTCACGTAAGTGAAAAGTCAAATCAGTAAAATAAGGCATACAAATAGTGCATTATTTGTTGCAAATTTTATAATAATTGACGGGAATAGCTTAAAAGCAAATTTTCACAAAGGTTTGTATTACTTAAAATTGATTATTAAAGAAAAGTAATCGTGAAAAAAATTACGATGTTTAGCGGCTAACTCAAACTAAATGGCCCACCTTAACTTTTGAGATTTATCTTTAAGAACTGTTGTTGAAGTTGATACTGAACTGTGTTTATGGAGTTCTACTGATGCTAAATTTTTAACTTGGACAAAAACAAGGAGAAAATGAAGAAGACCATCGTGAATACAGTCACATTGAGCCGATGAACAATAAATCTATTAATAACTACGCTCTACGCCTTAGAATGACACAAGTGACTAATTCTAACTAATGTTCAGGCAGCTCATAACAATAGAAAATGTATTAGAAAATGTATTAGATAATGATAGATCGCTGACTAGAAGAAAATAAACCACCATTTTATAAAATAAAAATGAATTAAAATAATTTTATTAATACTCTTGGTTTATTTGAACTTTTTCTCTCCTGTTCTGTACGATAATTTGAACTCTTTTATTTTGAAGCTCTGTGGGTATTTGAACTTTTTCTCTTGTCCTTGAGTTTTTAAATTACGAGAGTCGATGTAAACCTTTACCACAGTATGACGCAGCGGTCATAAAAAAAGGTTCTTATTACTTGGTAAGTTACCATACATTTTGATTAGTACAACCATGTCATGGTCCTTACATGTGTAAAACGATTTGAAAAAATCGAGACAAAAATAAACTAGTAAAGCAACTAGTAAAGCGTTTATGATTGCTCAATCAAAATTGTATGGTAACTTACCAAGTAATAAGAACGCTTTTTATACCTGCGTCATACTGTGGTAAAGGTTTTACAGTCGACTCTCGATAATTTAAAACTCAAGGGACAAGAGAAAAGTTCAAATACCAAGAGCTTCAAAATAATAAAGTTCAAATTATCGTAGAGAACAGAGAAAAAGTTCAAATAAACAAGAGTATTAATAAAATTATTTTTAATTCATTTTATTTATAAAATGTGTTATTTTCTTCTAGTCAGCGATCTATCATTATCTAATACATTTCTATTTTTCTATTGTTATGAGTGCTGAATAGAATTAGTCACTTGTGTCAGTTCTAAGGGCGTAGGAGCGTATGTTATTAATAGATTTATTTTCATCGCTCAATGTGACTGTATTCAGCGATTGGTCTTCTTCATTTTCCTCCTTGTTTTTGTCCAAGTCTAAAAGTTTAGCATCAGTAAGAACTCCATAAACACAGATGTCAGTATCAACTTCAACAAAGTCCTTAAAAGATAAATCTCCAAAGTTAAGGTGGGATTTAGTTGAGTTTAGCCGCTAAAATCGTAATTTTTTCACGATTACTTTTCTTTAATAATCAATTTTAAGTAATACAAACTTTGTGAAAATTTGCTTTAAGCTATTCCCCGTCAAATTTTTATAAAATTTGCAACAAATAAGCATATTTGTATGCCTTATTTTACTGATTTACTTTTCACTTTAGTGAAAAAATGACGATTTTAGCTGCTAAACTCGAACTTAATACTCACCTTTAGGTAGAAGTCCACCAGGGTCCGTACTCGAAATATTGATAGTTCTGATAACTATGGCTCATTATCTGTTTGTCTAAACCCGCACTTTTTGAAACAGTTTTTAAGAGTCTTAGGGTTGACATTTTCTCCAGGCCTTATGGAGCATCATTACAGCGGCTACGAGGGCGGTTTGGAATCTTCTTAGCCTATCAATGAAAGAGAATAGTTAGTTTTTCAAAAATATTTTTATTTTTCAATATAATCTCCTGAAACTTCAATACACTTAGTCCAACGCTTTTCTAGCAATTCTATCCCTTGATTAAAATAGTTTTCCTCAAGGTCTTTAAAATAGTGGCTTACAACTGTAATTGCATCTTCATTGGAGGTAAAACGTTTGCCAGCAAGAATTTTTTTTTAGATTTGGGAACAAGTGAAAGTCACTGGGAGCTAAATCAGGAGAATAAGGCTGATGGTCAAGCAACTCGTACTTTAATTCGTTGATTTTAGCCATTGTTAAAACACTATTGTGTGCTCGTGCGTTGTCTTGATGAAAAATTATTTTTTTGTGTTGTTGTCTCTGGAGTATAGTGGTGGATCATGTCTCATCAACAGTTGTGAAACGACGCTTAAAATTCATTTTATTTCCCTTAAAACGATCAAAACAAGCTTGAGAAATTTTCATTCTCTGTGTTTTTGATCGACTGTTAACAAATGCGGCACCCATCTCGCAGAAAGCTTTTTCATCTGTATTTCTTCATGCGAAATTAAATGGACTCGATTATTTGAGATGCCCATTATACTGGTATTAGCAATTTCACGCACTTTTATTCGTCGATCATTTAATACCATATCATGCAATTCGGCTACAATTTCTATTGTTGTTGCTGTTTTTGGACGGCCACTACGTGCTTCATCTTCAAAGCTTGTACGACCACCTTTAAATTCAGCAACTCAATTTTTTACTGTTGCATATGGAGGAGCACTTTCATCTAACACATTCACCATATCATTATGAATTTCTTGTCCCGATAAACCTTTTTTATGTAAATATTTAATGACAGCACGCATTTCTAATTTTTTCATGGTAAAAAAATTGCGGATGCGTCTTTTTTGAACACCCGTTTCAATATCAAGGAGTTGCCAGATCGAAACAAAATTTAACATGTGTTCATAACAGAGATGGAAGTTTCCAAAACACTTAACTTTTTTCTGTTTATACCGCGCTTTTTGTGCTAGGCTAAGGAGTTTCCGAACTGCTATATTCACCTTTTCATTCTTTTAATGCTATCCAGCACAAAAGAACAACTTTTCGTGGTAGAGAGTTTCCAAAGTTCTGAATAATGCCTTGGTCCAATGGATGTATCTTTGATGTCGTGCTGGGTGGAAGAAATATCAATTTCAAGGGGGTGGGTTATTATGCACGGTGCAGTTATATAAGATTTTGCGTTTTTTCTTTTTCATGTCATCGTTAAGCGAGGAATCATCGACTTCAAAATAGAGAGAGTAAAATAACAGAAATTTAAATTATAGAATGTTGGCGAGAAAGATGCCATACTACGGCTTTAAATTATCAAAGTGTCAAACTCGTACTCGTTTTTTTCAATTTATCGCGTTTTCTCAAGGGACCGGTAAAAGACATAAAATAATCATGAGATTCAAATTAACGAGTGTCAAATTATCGAGAGTCGACTATATAAGTCAGTGCATATGTTTGCAAAACCCAGAAGGAGACGAGATAGAAAACATGGTGTCTTTGGCAATATTGCTCAGATTGTTTGAAGAAATCGATTCAGATTTAGATATAGCTCCCATATAGATCTTTTGCCCGATATCTACTCATATAGCCCTAGAAGGCAGAGTTTAATCCTGGCAAGCTTGAAATTTTGCGCAAGGAGTACACTCATTAGCATCGTCAATTGTACTCATTGAAATATAGCCTTTGATTTATGTAAAGATGATAACGATGTAAACTGTTTGGCTATTTGTAGAAGAAGAAAAAGTCACTGCCATTGACTTTAATGCAGTAACAACGTAGCCACAAAAGAGGATATGAGGATTTGCATACTTTTACTCTCATGAATAATTGTAAGAACAAGGTGCACAAGTTCATTGCATAATTTTGTCATAAACTTATCGTCATAGGCTTTTATGCTCTTTGGAAAAAATTGATAAAATGGAGGCACCAAAATATGGACGGAAGTAGAAAAAACTAAAACTACGCCAAAAAAGATCGTATAATCAAAGATTATGCAACAAGTCACTCAAATATCATCTAAAGAAATCAAAAATTAAATTCAAAGGGTATATCAACCATATCGATCAGATAGATGTAGAGCTTTAGAAGTGGGATAATACAAAAATGTAAAAAACTACATATTTCCAAGAAAAAATAGGTTAGCTCGCCTTCAATTTTCACAAAAATACTTCAAATAGACTGAAGAGTAGTGGAAATCAATGTTTAACTTGCATGGATCGTATGGTAGAAGTTTAGTACGAATGCCCAAAGGAAAGTCTTAATCCAAGAAATACAAAAAGATCCGTCAATCAAGGTGGAGGAGTTTTTATTGTCTGGGACATTTTTCTGGACAAGTTATTGGCCCGATTCATAGGGCATTATGCTGTCGGAAGTCTACAAAAACATTTTGTCCCAAGTGATATTGACATAAGCATCCCGAGAAATGCCGTCCGAATGAACTATTCAGCGCGACTAAGAACTCTATCAAATGTCTAAGGTGATAAAACAATGGTTTTTTGCTAAGATTTGCTTGTCAATCGACTTAAAATTTGGCACAAGTTTCTGTTTTGGATTAGAATAGAACCCTATTGATTTTGGAAGAAATCGGTTCAGATTTAGATATAGCTCCCATAACAGGTTGGCTGATAAGTCCCCGGTCTAACAAAGAAAAATTTTATTATTCAACATACTTACCTTCAAGAGCGATACAACGATTATAACGACCTTCCAATTTTTTGATACTATTTTGGTAGTACTCCTTCGGTTTTGCCTCAAAATAGGCCTCAGTTTCATCGATCACCTCTTCATTGCAGCCAAATTTTTTCCCTGCGAGCATCCTTTTGAGGTCTGAGAACAAGAAAAGTGCGCTGGGGCCTGATCTGGCGAAATACGATGGGTGGGGAAGCAATTCGAGGCCCAATTCATGAATTTTTGTCATCGATCTCAATGACTTGAGGCACGGTGCGTTGTCCTGGTGGAACAACACTTTTTTCTTCTTCATATGGGGCCGTTTTGCCGCGATTTCGACCTTCAAACGCTCCAATAACGCCTTATAATAGTCAATGTTGATGGTTTTTCCCTTCTCAAGATAATCGATAAAAATTATTCCATGCGCATCCCAAAAACAGAGGCCATTACTTTGCCAGCGGACTTTTGAGTCTTTCTACGCTTCGGAGACGGTTCACCGGTCGCTGTCCACTCAGCCGACTGTCGATTGGACTCAGGAGTGTAGTGATGGAGCCATGTTTCATCCTTTGTAACATATCGACGGAAAAACTCGGGTGTATTACGAGTTATCAGCTGCAAACACCGCTCAGTATCAACACGTTGTTGTTTTTGGTCAAATGTGAGCTCGCGCGGAACCCATTTTGCACAGAGCTTCCGCATATCCAAATATTGATGAATGATATGACCAACACGTTCCTTTGATATCTTTAAGGCCTCTGCTATCTCGATTAACTTCATTTTACAGGTCATTCAAAATCATTTTGTGGATTTTTTGATGTTTTCGTCGTAATCATCTCTTTCGTGCGTTCCACTGCGTTCGCCGTCCCTCCGTGGTCATTTCACCCATGCTTGAATTTTGCATACCAATCAATTATTGTTGATTTCCCTGGGGCAGAGCCCGGAAACTCATTATCAAGCCAAGTTTTTGCTTCCAACGTATTTTTTCCCCTTCAGAAAACAGTTTTTTATCAAAACACGAAATTCCTTTTTTTCCATTTTTTTCCACAATAACAAAAGTTGCTTCACAAAAGACGCTCTATCTCACAAACTAATTGACTTACAGACGTCAAATTTTGACTCGAATCTTTTGAAGGTTGGTACTATATAAAAATAATATGTATTTAATACTAGCGACGCCATCTATGTGTCAGACCGGGGACTTATCAGCAAACCTGTTACGTCCGAAGCTTCCAGACTACGGAAGGTTCTAGCATCCACCAACACCGCTCCAGGTTTCATTAAAACATTGGAGGGCAATTGGACAACGTCCAGTGAGGATACGCTGGAGGTACTATTGGACACACATTTTCCTGGAAATCAGACGGTTGAACCAGGTTCTGGCGATGCCACAGTGGCTCAGCGGTCGTTTCCTATCGAGGAAATTGTATCGGAATCTAGAATAAAATGGGCGTTAAATAGCTTTGGACCATTCAAATCCCCCGGACGTGATGGAATTACTCCGGCGGAGTTACAAGCAGTGACTGACAAATTATCCCTGGTTGTCGGCGATAATATAAAGGATGTATAAACTTATCATATATCCCAGAAAGTGGAGGGAAAGCAAAAAGTCGTTTTTCAATACCTAAAGCGGGAAAAGCCTCTCACTCGAGGGCGAAGTTCGACCAATCAGCTTATCCTCATTCTTACTTAAGACTCTGGAGAGGATGATAGATATTTATCTTAGAACTAGCATCGATTCTAGTTTGTTCTCGAAACGACAGCATGCATACTTGAAGGGCAGGTCTACTGAGACCGCATTACATGAACTAGTCAGCTTTATTGAAAGCTCACTATCTGTCAAAGAATACTCAATTGTGGCGTTTCTAGACATCGAAGGGGCGTTCAATAATGTCCATCCGAGCTCGATATTAAATGGACTGACAACTCTGAATGTTGATCCATGTATACTTAGGCTGTTAGACGAACGTATTTCAGCCACACTAGGACAAGCAAACATACAAAGGTATGTGAGCAGAGGCACTCCCCAAGGAGGAGTTCTATCACCTCTTCTTTGGAATGTTGCTATAAATACTTTCTGGTTACTCTAGAAAAAGAAGGATAAAAGTGGTGGCATACGCAGATGATGTGGCTCTGGCAGTCAGGGGAAAATTCCCATCCACAATTAGAGATATTATTCAGAGGTCCCTCCGGATGACTGAGAAATGGGCGAAAGAGAATGGTCTTGGGATAAATCCTGCAAAGACAGAACTAGTCATGTACTGCAAAGATCGCAAAACTCCCACTGTTAGGCCATTTTCTTAGGGGGTATTGAAATTCCCTTTGGTGAGTGTGCAAAATACCTTGGCGTTATTTTGGACAGGAAGCTGAATTTTAAGCTTAATATTGAAGAAAGGGCGAGAAAGCAACGGTAGCTTGTACTCGTGCAAAAAGGCAATAGGAAAAAAGTGGGGACTAAAACCAAAAATTGTGCATTGGCTATACACGGCAGTGGTTAGACCTATAATGCTATATGGTGTTGTAGTCTGGTGGCCGGCACTTCACCAGCCGACAAGTTTAGACAAAGTTCAGCGTATGGCGTGCTTGTGTATCTCAGGCGCATTCAGCAAGACAGGAACAAATTCCCTTAATGTCATGTGGCATCTAATTGCTTTAGACATTTTGGCCAAACAGTCAGCTGGCAACAACGGCTGTACGGTTGCGCGAGTATCGCTTTGGTCGAAAAAGTTAGCGTCACAGCTTCGGTCCTCAAAAATGCAGATGTCTAACGTAGTGGATTACACTTTGGCGAG
>PGFW01016298.1:6212-27059 GCA_003123925.1 Haematobia irritans | reverse complement strand
ATAAATCTAGCGAACTTGCTCGCAGTCACCCGTAATTCTCGGGGGCCTCTTCGTTCACGCGTGCAAAATGTGGGTCATCTATTCTGCTCTGCCAAAGCTAATGACTCTCTGCGTCATTCCCAGGAGAGAATGCAAAGTTCGTGGTGCGGCGTTTAAAGTCTCCTAGAACCAATCGGTTATGCCCGCACAACAGCCACACTCAATGTTTAGGCTATAACCTGGCAGCACAGCTGCCAACCGGCGGTATATACAATTGTATAGCTCTAATTTCGGCAGCCCCACGACTTGACTGCTCACCCCCATACATTCCATGCAGGGTCACTAGTGGTCTCGGCACAGCGGGATACGGCGTATACTTCGCACGAACGCGGTTAAAATGAAAAGCCAGGCCACCATCTCCATTCCTAGTGGCGATCCTTACTCAGCACATTATGCTTACCCATGACCAATGCGCGGCAAAGCTACAGGTCCTCATTTAGCTTTATGTTTCTTGATCGCCGGCGACGCCTGATCCTCTTCCGATTCATAAAATCTATTCATTTGCTAATCTTACCTCGGAGCCCGATTGCAATTAAATTCGATGCTGCGGCGGAGAATATTGTTGTGCGGGAGATGTCGGGGGTCGCATAGTCTAATTGGACCCAACTGCCGCATCACTGGCACAAGCCATCCTCTAACACGTAGTCAGTTAGACTATACATCCCGTAGCGATGATTAGGCCGGAAACTAATCTCGGAAGCTGCAACCCATTCCAAGCACCGGTTTACACCGAAACCGAACGATGGTGAATATTGGTTTCGACAGACCGAACAGAACGGCATGGTCCGGGGAATGCCTGCCTCCTATCCTCGGCTCGGACTCAAAAGCAAACGGAGAGGAGCTCCCCCGCGGATTTGGCACCTCCTCCAACACAAAAGACGGACGATAACAACACGTTGCAACACTGATGTGACAGCGCCTGGCCGATGAGTTGGACCCATCGGGTCCAATCCGGTACAGAGAAGCCCGCCGCCGTGGATTGAGATTTTATTGAATTAATTTTTGTTTTCAATAAATAATTTGCTTTGAACCAATTAAATTTTCTAAATTGAAATATGTTTTAATTCATTTTTAATTGAATATGTTTTAATTCCAATTTTCAATAAAAACTTCTCTATTGGAAAAAATGTTGGGGTATATTTCTTTTCTGTGCTATGTTCACACTAATATGACGTGCATATTTATTATTAGAGTGATAGAAACATATTGTGAAATGTGGCTAGTCAAAATGTTGAAGCGAAATGGACTCTGTTCGGTTCATTGGTTCTAATGAATGGCGTCCTCCCATTCACAGAAAAAAATATCATACAACAATTTTCCAATTAAAATTTAATTGAATTTAAAAACTATTTCAATTAAATAAATTGCGTTCAATAAACATGTTTTAGCTTAGAAAACAAAAAAACCAAATACAACACATTATGTGCTAAATCAATTATTTTTAATTGGAAGAATTTTATACCTTTACCCTTCACCACTACTGTGGTACAGGGTATAATAAGTTTGTGCATTTGTATGTAACGCCAAAAGAAAGGAGTAATTCATAGACCAACCTTTTTAGTATACGGATCGGCCTATAGAATTAAATTCTGAGTCGATTTAGGTGTCCGTCTGTCTGTCTGTTGAGTTGTATTTTTGTGCGCAAAGTTACAGCTCGCAGTTTTTAGTCCCGATTGTTCCCAAAATTTGGTTTATAGCGGTCCTGTTTCGGCTCAAAGACGATCCCTAATTGAAAAAATCGGTTCAGATTAGATATAGCTGGCCATAGAATATATTTTCACCGATCTGGTTCATAATTGGCTGTGTATATCAAGCCGATCTGCTCAAATTCCGTCCATCCGAATATTTATGAGTCTCGAAAAACCTTGCAAAAATATCAGCCAAAATCGGCTTCAATTTTAATATAGCTCCCTATATATAGCTTTGCGCCCGATTTTACACTCATTTGCCACAGAGGCCCAATACTTTTGCTCCGATTCAGTTAAAAATTTTGTGCATAGGGCGTAGAAATTAACATTGTAAACTATGCGGGCCATAATTTGGTGAAATCGGTTCAGATTTGGAATAATTCTCCCATATAATAGCTTTTCGCCACGATTTACACGTCATATTGGACCACAGAAAGCCAAAATTTTTTAACTCGATTTAGTTAAAATTTGCACAGGGAGTTAGAATTACAGCATTGTAGCTAATGCGCTGCCAAAATTTGGTTGGCATCGGTTCAGATTTAGATATAGCTCCCCATATATATGATTGTTTGTTTGATTTTCGACAAAAATTAGGTCAAAATACCAACCATTTTCCTTGTTAAATCGCCACTGCTTATGAAAAGTTTGTAAAAAATGACTTCTTATTATTCCTAAACTTCTAACTACATATATATCGTTGCGATAATATCATAAATAAACTTTTGCGAAGTTTTCCCTTAAATAATTGATTCAGAATTTAAACTGTTTCCCATATTTTTTACTAAAATTGTGTTCCACCCTAGTGCATTAGCCAACTTAAATTTTGAGTCTATAGATTTTGTAAAAGTCTATCAAATTCTGTCCAAATCGAGTGATATTTAAATGTATGTATTTGGGACAAACCTTTATATATAGCAACCAACACATTTGACGGATGTGATATGGTATCGAAAATTTAGATCTACAAAGTGGTGCAGGGTATAATATAGTCGGCCCCGCCCGACTTTAGACTTTCCTTACTTGTTTTTTAATTGACTTTGGTGATTGATACTATCATTTCTGTGATTGAAGACATTTCAATTAAAAATAAACTGGATCAATTAAAAATATTTGTTTCTGTGACTGGTTTTGTCTGAACCCAGATAAATCTAAGTGTCTTGTTATTAAGGGACGAACTACGTACCACATTGTAGAACACAGCATTATTCTCAATGGCCCAAGGATTGACATTGTTAAGTCAAGAAACTGGAAGTAACTTTTAACCCTAGCTTACAAACAAAACAAAATTTGTGGATTTTTGTTTAAAATTTTTGTACTTGCACCGATTCTATATACAACTCCTTATCATTTAAAAACGTTTTTGGCTAAATTTTTATTTACTGTGTAACAAAAAATCACATTTTCGGTACTCATTTTTATGAGGGAGAGCGAAAAACTAAAAAAACGCATACGTCTCTCAGACGTAGATAAGCTGTCTAGGATTAATGAAAATTTAATCTAGTCGGATCAGATCATATACGATTCGTGTAACTAGAATAAATTATTAACAAATTAAGAACATTTTTGGCGTCACACTCATTTACTCCACAGAATATAAGAAATTTATTAGCAAAGACTTACCCCATGTCATTTTTATTTTATGACAGTGACAGTGTCAGTATGCGGATACTTACTGCCTGTTCATGAAACACAAAATCGACTCGAGACGAATCGTTCGTCTAGATTGAAACTAAAATAATTTCTAGAAAATCCTGAATTTTATCATTAACTCATTATTTACGATGTACTATCGAACACCGAAACAATTGGGATTTCACAGACTCTGGTTTTCGAGATATCAATAAGTGATTTTTGACGAATCGTTCGTCTCGAGGCGAACGAAAATTCCACGAACAGGCAGTTAATGTATTGTTCAATAATATCTGTGAATATGTCTATGGTATCAGAAGGTATGATCATATTTCCAGGTACAGTATTCGTCTATACGGCCTGACAATAAGTAACTTTATTCAGATAAAGGCACTTATTTTATTACACTCTCTTTCTTGTAACACTCATTCATCCAAGTATTTTGAGAATCATATTGAACTGAATGTCTAAGTACGTCTGAAAATACGGTGTACCGCTAAACCTATATAGTATAAGTATTTAATAAATCTAATATTTATTTAACAGAAAATCGTAAGAAGAGTTTAAATTCGGTGGGTAATATACCGGGAAAATGGACGTCGTCAAGTTTTTATGAAAGTGAAGTCGTCGCTACTGTTATCAATATTTACAGATTGAATACAGTAACAAAAATATTTTGTCATAATTTTTAACATATATTTAAGAAATATAAAGAAATTTGCTATTCTGTTTTATCAACAAAACTCAACTTAGTACAGATGACGGTGAATTAACATTAAATTATCCGTTGATGTAAATACTTTTCAGCAACGCCAATCGAAAAGGATGTTATTTTTTTGATATGTCATGTAAACATAGTTCGAACCTATATACTATACCAACAAGTTAATCCAAATTTACAAATTGAATGGCGATCGTTTTGCGAAAACTACGTTGACAAATCTTATCAAGCGATCTAGAAAATATCATGAGGTGGTGATTAAATAAAGTACATAACAACAATTGAAAAGGGTGTGTATATTGTTAATTCTCTCCGTGTTAACTAAAATCTGTCCAACCATAGATAAGATTTATATTAAACTAAAATATCAATAAATAATTTTATGAATTTAAGAGAGATTTGATTATGTCTTTAATGTAGAAAAAAAAGAGTACCCAATTCGATGGGTACAGAGAATATGCTGAAAATATCTACACATGCTTGTTCTACTACTAAAAAATATTTCAAGTGTTGATACGTAGTAACCTCACTCAAACAAGCCTCCCATTCAGTGTGACGAAGAATATTCCAACTAAACAGAACAGTCGTCGGTTGGCTAAAGGCCTCAGCTGATTTTATGTGCATGTGTGGAGAACTGTAGTGTGTATTAAACTGAACAGAAAGAACTTTCTAACACAAATAGATACCAAAGGAAAAAAACAAAACAAAATGCTTGCAAAAAATGTTTAACTAAACTGCGTCTCTGGTGTCCAGAGCAACATTTGCAACTAAATCAGGGGAGTCGCCCGAAATTCAATTGGCAAGATCCTCTGAATTTGGAATCCCAATTGACCGAAGATGAAATTGCGATACGAGATTCGTTCCACAGCTATTGTCAAAGTACACTGCTTCCACGAGTTACTAAGGCTAATCGAGAGGAAACTTTCGACAAAGAAATAATGGAAGAAATAGAAGTCTTGGAGCTTTGGGCTGTACCCTAAACGGTTATGGATGTGCTGGTGTCTTCTAATGTTGCCTACGGTCTATTGACACGTGAAATTGAGCGTGTGGATTCAGCGTATCGGTCTGCAATGAGCGTTCAGAGTTCTTTAGCTATGGGTGCTATTACGATTATGGCACGGATGCGCAAAAAGAAAATACTTGCCAAGGATGGCTCAAGGCAAATTAATAGGTAAGCTAAGTAGTTTGCAAATCATAAATGTAGAGATAGTTAGAGCGTCGTTGAAGTACCCACACATACAATATGAGATAAGTGATAAGCGATAAGCGATAAGAATGAAGTTTGTTTTTTCATTATTTACAGGTGCTTTTGGTCTAATCACCGAACCTAATCATGGCAGCGATCCGGCTGCATGGAAACTAGAGCCAAATACGATAGTAAATCAAAGTGCTACATTCTGAATGGCTCCAAAAACATGGATTACTAGTTCACCCATGCGGACGTTCTCATTATATGGGCTAAAGCTGAAGATGGTAAGGTGAGAGGTTTCGTTGTTGAACGTGAACAATCTCCAAAGGCTTGCCACACCGAAAATTCAAGGAAAAATTCTCTTTGAGAGCTTCACCTACAGGCATGATTCTTATGGATGATTTACATGTCCCCGAAGAGAATTTATTACCAAATGTAGTGGATTTAAAGGTCCATTCGGGTGCCTTAACAATGCCCGTTACGGTATTGCTTGGGGTGCTTTAGGTGCTGCTGAAGCTTGTGTTGAATAGCCAGACAGTATACCTTGGATCGTAAACAGTTCAAGCGTCCTTTAGCAGGCAAATCAAATAATCCAAAAGAAACTGGCCGATGCGTCTACAGACATTGCATTAGGTTTGCAGGCATGTCTACAAGTTGGCCGCCTAAAAGACAAAAAATTGCACACCCCCGAAATGATATCCATGATCAAACGCAACAATGCTGGTAAAGCATTAGATATTGCCCGAGTTATGCGAGATATTGTTGGGAGGCAATGGAATTTCAGATGAATATCATATTATCCGAATGTGATGAATTTTGGAAGCTGTCAATACCTATGAAGGAACCCATGACATACATGTCTTTGATCTTGGGCCGTGCAATTACTGGTATAAGCAGCATTCGCTAATTAAATGTATCGATTTTATGTTTCCGATTTTAGAAAGGCATTTAGTATTTGTGGTAATTAAAATTAAAAAAAAATATGTGTAAAAGATGAAAAGTATTTTTTATATATATTTTTAAATATGTATGATATTATTGAAAATTATTAATTGGATTATTTTGTAACATACTAATAAAATAAATCTTTGTTTGAAGATCAAATTTTCAAACCAAGAATACGAAACATAACACCATGTTCTAACCTACTTTGCGAATTGCAAAACGCAATAGTTCCATTTCACCATATAATTTATACTACAACGTGTTACAATCACGGTTGCCACCATAGGTAGAATTCTACCAAACATGGTAGATTTTCTACTGTTTAGTAGATTGATAGAATTCCTGATTATTCGGTAGATTTTGCAAAATATTCCTCTCCGATAAAAAAAGGTAACTTTGTATAGAATTTGCATTTTTTAGAAAATTTTCCTTATCAGAAATAAAGTGAAAATTTCTAACAAATGTACAATTTTATACAAAGTACCTTTTTTATCGGAGAGGAAATATTTGCCCAAAATCTACGAATAATCAGGAATCTATCAATCTCTAAACAGTAGAAAATCATACCTTTGTTTGGTAGAATTACTACCTATGGTGGCAACGTGATTGTAACACGTTGTAGTATAGAATTATATGGTGAAAATGGAACTAAATGCGTTTGCAATTCGCAAAGTAGGTTAGAACATGGTGTATGGTTTCGTATTCCTTGTTTGAAAATTTGATGCTTCAAAAGCTTCAAACAAAGATTTATTTTATTAGTATGTTACAAAATAATCCAATTAATAATTTTCAATAATATCATACATATTTAAAAATATATATAAAAAATACTTTTCATCTTTTACACATATTTTTTTTTTAATTTTAATTACCACAAATACTAAATGCCTTTTCTAAAATCGGAAACATAAAATCGATACATTTAATTAGCGAATGCTGCTATACCAGTAATTGCACGGCCCAAGATCAAAGCATGTATGTCATGGGTTCCTTCATAGGTATTGACAGCTTCCAAATTCATCACATGTCGGATAATATGATATTCATCTGAAATTCCATTGCCTCCCAACATATCTCGCATAACTCGGGCAATATCTAATGCTTTACCAGCATTGTTGCGTTTGATCATGGATATCATTTCGGGGGTGTGCAATTTTTTGTCTTTTAGGCGGCCAACTTGTAGACATGCCTGCAAACCTAATGCAATGTCTGTAGACGCATCGGCCAGTTTCTTTTGGATTATTTGATTTGCTGCTAAAGGACGCTTGAACTGTTTACGATCCAAGGTATACTGTCTGGCTATTTCAACACAAGCTTCAGCAGCACCTAAAGCACCCCAAGCAATACCGTAACGAGCATTGTTAAGGCACCCGAATGGACCTTTAAATCCAACTACATTTGGTAATAAATTCTCTTCGGGGACATGTAAATCATCCATAAGAATCATGCCTGTAGGTGAAGCTCTCAAAGAGAATTTTCCTTGAATTTTCGGTGTGGCCAAGCCTTTTGGAGATTGTTCACGTTCAACAACGAAACCTCTCACCTTACCATCTTCAGCTTTAGCCCATATAATGAGAACGTCCGCAATGGGTGAACTAGTAATCCATGTTTTGGAGCCATTCAGAATGTAGCACTTTGATTTACTATCGTATTTGGCTCTAGTTTCCATGCCAGCCGGATCGCTGCCATGATTAGGTTCGGTTAGACCAAAAGCACCTGTAAATAATGAAAAAACAAACTTCATTCTTATCGCTTATCGCTTATCACTTATCTCATATTGTATGTGGGGTACTTCAACGACGCTTCTACTATCTCTACATTTATGATTTGCAAACTACTTAGCTTACCTATTAATTTGCCTTGAGCCATCCTTGGCAAGTATTTTTCTTTTTGCGCATCCGTGCCATAATCGTAAATAGCACCCATAGCTAAAGAACTCTGAACGCTCATTGCAGACCGATACGCTGAATCCACACGCTCAATTTCACGTGTCAATAGACCGTAGGCAACATTAGAGACACCAGCACATCCATAACCGTTTAGGGTACAGCCCAAAGCTCCAAGACTTCCTATTTCTTCCATTATTTCTTTGTCGAAAGTTTCCTCTCGATTAGCCTTAGTAACTCGTGGAAGCAGTGTACTTTGACAATAGCTGTGGAACGAATCTCGTATCGCAATTTCATCTTCGGTCAATTGGGATTCCAAATTCAGAGGATCTTGCCAATTGAATTTCGGCGACTCCCCTGATTTAGTTGCAAATGTTGCTCTGGACACCAGAGGACGCAGTTTAGTTAAAACATTTTTTGCAAGCATTTTGTTTTGTTATTTTTCCTTTGGTATCTATTGTGTTAGATAAGTTCTTTCTGTTCAGTTTAATACACACTACAGTTCTCACACATGCACATAAAATCAGCTGAGGCCTTTAGCCAACCGACCGACTGTTCTGTTTAGTTGGAATATTCTCGTCACACTGAATGGGAGGCTTGTTTGAGTGAGGTTACTACGTATCAACACTTGAAATATTTTTAGTGTAGAACAAGCATGTGTAGATATTTATCAGCATATTCTCTTGTACCCAATCGAATTGGGTACTCTTTTATTCTCTACATTAAAGACATAATCAAATCTCTCTTAAATTTCATAAATTATTTTATTGATATTTAGTTTAATATAAATCTTATCTATGGTTGGACAGATTTTAGTTAACACGGAGAGAATTAAAATATACACACCCATTTCAATTGTTGTTATGTACTTTATTTAATCACACCTCATGATATTTTCTAATCGCTTGATAAGATTTGTCAACGTAGTTTTCGCAAAACGATCGCCATTCACATCTATTTGTAAATTTGGATTAACTTGTTGGTATAGTATATAGGTTCGAACTATGTTTACATGACATATCAAAAAATAACATCCATTTTCGATTGGCGTTGCTGAAAAGTATTTTACATCAACGGATAATTTAATGTTAATTCACGTCATCTGTACTAAGTTGAGTTTTGTTGATAAAACAGAATAGCAAATTTCTTTATATTTCTTAAATATATGTTAAAAATTATGACAAAAATATTTTTGTTACTGTATTCAATCTGTAAATATTGATAACAGTAGCGACGACTTCACTTTCATAAAAACATTGACGACGTCATTTTCCCGGTATATTACCCACCGAATTTAAACTCTTCCTACGATTTTCTGTTAAATAATATTAGATTTATTAAATACTTATACTATATAGGTTTAGCGGTACACCGTTTTATTTCAGACGTACTTAGACTATTCAGTTCAATATGATTCTGAAATACTTGGATGAATTGAGTGTTACAAGAAAGAGAGTGTAATAAAATAAGTGCCTTTATCTGATATAAGTTACTTATTGTCAGGCCGTATAGACGAATACTGTACCTGGAAATATGATCATACCTTCTGATACCATAGACATATTCACAGATATTATTGAACAATACATTAACTGCCTGTTCGTGGAATTTTCGTTCGCCTCGAGACGAACGATTCGTCAAAAATCACTTATTGATATCTCTCGAAACCAGAGTCTGTGAAATCCCAATTGTTTCGTGTTTGCATAGTACATCGTAAATAATGAGTTAATGATACATTCAGGATTTTCTAGAAATTATTTAGTTTCAATCTAGACGAACGATTCGCTCTGCAGTCGATTTGTGTTTCATGAACAGGCAGTAAGTATCCGCATACGACACTGTCACTGTTCATAAAATAAAAATGACATGGGGTAAGTCTTTGCTAATAATTTCTTATATTCTGTGGAGTAAATTGATGTGACGCCAAAAGTGTTCTTAATTTGTTAATAATTATTCTATGTACAGCGAATCGTATATATGCTGATCCGACTAGATTAAATTTCATTAATCCTAGAACAACTATCTACGTCTGAGAGACGTATGCGTTTTTTAGTTTTTCGCTCTCCCTCATAAAAATGAGTACCGAAAATGTGATTTTTTGTTACACAGTAAATAAAAAATTTGCCAAAAACGTTTTTAAATGATAAGGAGTTGTATATATGAATCGGTGCGACAAGTACAAAAATTTTAACCAAAAAACCACAAATTTTGTTGATGTTTGTAAGCTAGGGTTAAAAGTTACTTCCAGTTTCTTGACTTAATAATGTCAATCTTGTGGCCATTGAGAATAATGCTGTGTTCTACAATGTGGTACGTAGTTCGTCCCTTAATAACAAGACACTTAGATTTATCTGGGTTCAGACACAAACCAGTCACAGAAACAAATATTTTTAATTGATCCAGTTTATTTTTAATTGAAATGTCTTCAATCAAGCAGAAATGATAGTAATCAATCACCAAAGTCAATAAAAAACAAGTAAGGAAAGTCTAAAAGTCGGGCGGGGCCGACTATATAACCCATGCACCACATTGTAGATCAAAATTTTCGATACCATATCAACATCCGTCAAATGTGTTGGTTGCATAATAGTATAGAGGTTTGTCACAAAATACATACATTTAAATATCACTCGATTTGGGCAGAATTTGAATAGACTTTTTACAAAATCTATAACTCAAAATTTAAGTTTGGCTAATTGCACTAGGGTGGAAACACAATTGTAGTAAAAAAAATATGGAAACATTAAATCTGAATCAATTTTTAAGGAAACTTTCGCGAAAAGTATTATTTTATGATTTATCGCTCGATATTAATGTATTAGAAAGTTTTAGGAAAATTAGATCGTCATTTTAACAACTTTTCCGACTAAGGCGCTTGGCGATTTAACAAAGGAAAATGTTGGTATTTATTACCATTTTTGTCCGAAATTCAAAAAACATATATATGGTACTAATCTAAAATCTGAACCGATGTTCAACCACTTATTTTGGCAATGTCGCATAGCACAAATGCTAATTCTAGCTCCCTGGTGCAAAATATCTCAACTAAGAATCGGAGTTAAAAAATTTGGCTCATGTCGGTTCAATATGAGTGTAAATCGTGGCGAGAAGCTAGTATATATGGGAGAGATATTACTCAAATTCTGACCGATTTCAACCAAATTTGGCACTCATAGTTACAAATTAAGTTGACTACGCCTATGCAAATTTTAAACTGAATCGCGAGCAAAAAATTTCCTCTAGTGGGCAAATGAGTGTAAATCGGCGAAATAATAGTATGGGAAGCTAATATCGTAAATCTGATACGATTTGGCTGATATTTTTGCAATTTTTCGAGACTCTATAAAAATTTGCGGATGACGGGAATTTGTGGAGGCAGATCGGTGATATACCACCGCAATTATGACAGATTCGGTGAAAAAATATATATGGCAGCTAATAATCTTAAATCTGAAGCCGCATTTTTCCCAAATCAGGGATCGCTTTTGGCCCGAAACAGGACCCTATATCTAAATCTTTGGGGACACAATCGTACTAAAACTGCGAGCCTGTACTTTGTCGCACGCAAATAATACACCACATCAGACAGAAGCAAGCGGACATCGCTAATCGACTCAAGAATTATTCTAAGCCCGATTCCGTATAAACTAAAGGTTGGTCCTATATCGATTACTATCCTCTTGGCGTTACAATCAAAATGCACAAACTTATTATACCTTATACAAGATAATGGTGAAGTATAAATTAATTCTTACCAATTAAAAATTATTGGATACAACTAATTGTTGTATTTGGTTTATGTTTCTGACTAAGACAGTTATTGAACCAATTAATGATTAATTGAATAGTTTTACAAAAATTCAATTAAAATTTTGAATTGAAAATTTTCTGATGATATTTTTTTCTGTGATGGAGGACGGGTTCCATTCATGAACTATGCGCACATGGACCACCCAAAATGAACGAAACAGGTCATGCCGTTCACCATTTTGACTGCACATCAAAATATGTTTTCCTATCAGCTACTAAAATAAATATGACACGTCATTATGTAAACATCGCACCAAGAAAGAATAATCACACACATTTTTCACATTAGAATTTTAATTGAAATGACATTAAAAACATATCAAATTTAAAAATGACATTAAAACATATTCAATTTAAAAATTCTAATGGTTGGTTCAAGCAAATTATTGTAATTGGAAACAAAAAATTAATCATAAACAATGTTCAATCCCATTCGGCGGCGGGTCTCTGTACGCGGCATTGACTTCCCAGTTGAAGCGGCGGACTCCGCAGACGCAGCGTGGATGAACGTCTCGTCGCTGCTAACCCTGAGCCTGTATCTAAATCAGAGGAATAGTGATCATAGAGGATTTTAAGATAACGTCGACGAGCACAAGCGGACACATGTTAAGCACCTGAAGCAATGTAAACCTAGGCACAGGAAAAGGTAAATTATGGTCGACAGTGAGAGCCCTCTCGAACCCCGACTACAAGGGATGATGGAATTTCAGTCACCTTTCGGCGTGACTGTGACTGATCCGAAGAGATGCGCCAAATACTTCAACCGACAGTATGTCGAGCATCCCGAGAGTGATAGAGCGAAAAGGAGAGCCTCTCGTCGCATACGTGGTCTCCGAGCCGATGGCACACCACAATTTACCGCAACCGAAGTTACCAATGTCATCAATAGCGCGAAAGCATCCAAGGCGCTGGGCCCCGACGGAATTTCAATGCTAATGCTGAAGCACCTGAGAATACTGGGAGTTGAGTACCTGACCAGACTCCTCAAATTTGCCCTGGGAATCACTCGTTATACCCGATGTTCTGGAAGATGGGAAGGGTGATTCCACTCTGAAGCCCAGGCAAGATTCGAGTAAAGGTGAATCGTACAGACGATATCCCTTCTCTCGCGGCAGCTAGCCAAGACACATTGAGGCAGCTAATCCCTCCCAGCCCTTGTGGAGAATTTTCCAGCTGCCCACCATCCAACATGGATTCCGTAAGGTACACAGTACGATGACAGCCTTACATGCCATTTCGACACATATCAATAGGGACTTAATCAACCCAAGCGTGTCATAGGACGGTCCTTTCGTGGCGCTTGACCTAATCGAAAGCATTCGATACCGGTCAACCATGACAATTATTGAGGACATCGAGAATATGTCTACCAGGCAGAACGAAACGTTGGGCTTCTGAAATTATATGTGTGGACGCCAAGTCGTACGTGGAATTCAGGGACAAAAAGTCAAAACAACCGTAGAGTTAGAACAGGGAGTCCCCAGGGTGGGGTGATATCTCCGGCACTATTTAACCTCTACCTGTCCTCGATTCCACCCCTCCTGACGGCGTCGAGATTGTATCATATGCGAACGACTGTACAATCATGGCATCCGGGCCCATTGTTGATGACATATGCGATCGCTTAAACGTCTACATTGCTGATCTTATCAGTTATTTCACTGCTAGAAATCTGAGGATATCTGCCCCAAACTCAGCTAACTACTGTTTACTAACATGGACGGCGAAGTGTCTAAGTGCAGTTGAATTTTAGAGTTGATGGCGAAGTAATTCCGACAGTAAACTACCCCAAGATACTCGGGGTAACATTCGACAGCCTTTTCAGGTCATCCGCCCATGGCCACTGCAATATGTAAAAGATCCGCGTAGAAAACAAGGTCCTCGAACAAGTCACTTGCCGGCAGTACTTGGGTGCTGCGGCAAAGAAACTTGTTAACTACTTATAAGGAATTGGCCCGGTCATAGGTAAACTATGCAGCTCCAGTGTGGCCACCCGCAGACCATTGACACCAGTGGAATAACATAATATCCTGCCAGCGTTACAAAAGCCTCGTAGATCAAGCAGCGTACCAGGCAGGTTTGAAGGATTCATGAGGATACTGTAGCTGAAGCGGTGAGAGCTACAAGGTTAATCCTGTTTCTCAGAGTCCGTCCACCGCCCATACAGACCGGAAGGAAAGAGACCTCCCAACGTCAGACGAGGGTATCTTTTAGCCCAATTAAGATCCAGGCTAGTGCAGCCGCCTCAATTCTTCTTATCGTGATTGAAGCAGCAATAGCTGACGTATGTCCATTTCACCAAGGGCCACACGACACGCGTCATCTTTTCTCATTGCCCTGCTAAAACCCAACCCGACTTACACACAATCAACTCTGGACGCACCCCACCCGTTAGTCCGCAGAGTTCCTTCAATCTGGCCAAAGAGCTGAAGTACCAGAGCGTATAACATAAAAATGGATGAAATCACAATAAACTGTTACAACAACATCATAAAAATTAATTTGATCAATTAATTTTTTAATTGTCTTTGGCGATTGATGCTATAATTTCTGTGATTGAAGAAATTTCAATAAAAAATTAAGTGGATCAATTAATTTCGTGATTGAAGACAAAAAAAAATCTGTATGTGAATAAAATTTGAACCCTGCGGTACGCCTTTGTGCATCGGAAGAGGTTTAGAAATCTATCCAAGTAGACAATTTGACTTCGGTTATTAAGTAGAGCAAACGAATGTCAGAACCAGAGAAATGAAAGAAATATCTGAGTTATGAATAGAGGATTCCATGGTCTACGGTATTAAATGCTGGTCAAGCAATATTAATAACTCGGACTTTCCATCATCGCGAAATCGAAATTGGACGGTAGTCACCATTTGTTTTGAATGTAAATAATTGGTTGGATAAGTACTTGGCATAAATATTACATAACAGTTTTTATTTTTTTGCAAAATTGAAAGTTGTTCCACAATACTCTCCATAAACCCTATAAACGTTTTCAACATTTTTTCAACAAGACATTTTGAACAATGCTAGCACATATGTTACGGGCAAATTGCACGTGAACCGAGAGCTGGATCTGTGCCAATATACAAGGTGCAATGAAAAATTATGAAAATGAAAAGTAAAATTTGTGCGATTTTTGTTCTTTTTATACCCACCACCACACACAAAAAATTTTTTTTCTGATTCAATCACGAAATTAATTGATTCAATTAATTTTTTAATTGAAATGTCTTCAATCACGAAAAATGATAGTATCAATCACAGTTTAATTGGGCATAGAAAAATTCTTGATTAAAAAAATTAATTGATTTCATTGACCAATTTCAATTAATTTTTAAATTGATTCAATTAAAAATTTAATTGATGTTGATTGCAAAACTCAATTAATTTTGTAATTAATAAAAGGTAACTATTTTCAATTACATTCTGAATTGGCTCAGATTTTATTGGAATTAAAAATTGATTGTTTGAAAAAAAACAATATTTAATTAAAAATTTAAAAAATGTTCTATCACTTTTTTAAACTGACTTAGTCTTCCGAATTTGAAATAAAAGTTAATTGTATCAATTAAATTTTTCAATTAAAATTTTTAAATTTTCAATCATTGACTAAATTAACTTAATGTTTCTTAATCTTGATTAAAAAGTTAATTGTACAATTAATTTTATTAATTGAAAAAAATTTCAACTTCAATTAACTTTTTAATTGGAAATATTTTGGTGATATTTTTTTCTGTGCATAGAATGGTGACGGGGGTATAATAAGTTTGCCATTCCGTTTGTAACACATCGAAATATTGATTTCCGACTATATAACATAATATATAATTCTGGATCAGGGAGAGATTCTAAGAACGATATATACCATGCCGTTCTGTTGTCTGTCTGTGTTGTATCACGCAGTCATCGCAGTCTTCAATAATGACGCTATCGTTCTGAAATTTGGCACATATTCATCTTTTGCCTTCACGCAGGCCAAGTTCGAAGACGGGCTATATCGGTCCATGTTTTGGAATAGCCCCCTTATAGACCGATCTCCCGATTTTACTTCTTGGGGTTCTAGAAACCGTAGTTTTTATCCGATTTGTCTGAAATTGGAAATCTGGAGGTATTTTAGGACCACAAATAGATTTGTCGAAAATGGAGCCTATCGGCCCTTTTTTGCTATAGCCCCCATAGACCGATCGCATGGTTTTATTTCTGGAGTTTCTAGAAACCTTAGAAACATAAGATTTCATCGGATGTTTTAATCCATTTGAAATATGTTTTTTTTTAGGTAAAACGTTTACGCCAGCGAGTGGAGGAACTAAAACGTGAATTGGCTTCGGCGGAAGATGAACTTGATTCAGCGGTTAACCAAGTACGTCGTTTGCAGAGATCTAATGATGAGCTAGTTGGTCAAAATGAGGGTTTGCAAGTTCAAGTGCAACACTTACAAACAAGGTTTGGCAGCTCAAGAAGAGCATTTTTTTCTTTTAACATTTTTCATGTTGTGAATAAGAGACAAGTAATATAATTTAATATAACTTCTTCTAACCTATGGAATGCTGCTGGAATTGGCATAACATCTTTGCTAACCTTTTCTATTTTGCAATAATATTCTATACAATTACTCTGCTATGTATTAGACGTATTCCAAGTCCCCAATTACGAGGTGGTGGAAGTTTTAATGGTGTTCAATTACGCAGCAAAATTGCTGTTGAAATTCCCAGTGATTGCTTGCCAAATATCAATGACTTGCGTCAGATATTTGATGATGGACCATCACAAAGTAGTGTTGGTCTTCGCCATTCCACGGGTGGCGAAGCTTCATCTAAACGTTCTAGTCACACCGAACGCACTCTATTGCAACAGCAACAATCGAGCCATTTTTTTGATGCCAAAACATCACATGTTGAGGAGAATATTTTTGAGTCGAAAAGTCGTAATTTGGAATTTGAAAGGGCCAAACAGAAATTTGACAATCCATCGCATTTACATCACCAACATCATCACCACCAGCGCGAACAACGTGAACGATCATCCGGAAGACATAATGGTGGACAAAGTATCAATAGCGCTGCCGGCAGCTGCAATAACAGCGGTGGTAATCAGTCAAATGCTCAAAATAACCGAGCAAATTTGGTTTTACCTTTAAAGTCGAGCACAGCTATTGGTGGCAATAATGTGGCTAATTCAAATTCACCAAATTTGTATAAGAGACAGGAATACGAATTCATCAAATCTTTCAAAAGACGATATTAATCGTCAACTATTTGAAGACCATTCACGTTCTTCGACTGTTGGCGGTATTGGTATTGGTGGCGTAAATGCTGACTCAAAATTCTATCAAAAAGACACCACAAGTTCGGCTCCTTCTGGAAATTACTCCAGGAATAGCATAAATCTGGATGGTCTTAAAGTATCTGACGATGAGGTAAGTAATTCTAAATTAAACCCTAGGCAGAAGAACCAACAATATGAATCTGTTCATTAAATGTACGGTTATACTCGAAATCTTAATTTTTTTCTTTTATATTTGGGTATATGTGAATGTTATTTTTTAATTTTCGGCTATTATTTTTTATTTTTATATGAAATAAAATTTTGCTTATCTGATCTAATTAATATTTGTAAGTATTGCCTTAATTTTAACTAATTTGTAAAGTAACCAAAATAACACCGAATGATGTGAATAGTAATCTTGCACGATGTCATTTACATTTCTGAAACTAATTTCGTCTTTATTTTTACCATTCCACAGACTCCGTAATTATGGATCAACAAGTCTGCTACTCGACGAAGAAACAGAAGGAAATAGTGAATAAAGGTGCATAGCTCAACTTCCAGACCAGATGCTTAATATAACTAAAACAATGTACTGAATTATATAATTCAGATGCATCTATGAAAAACGAAAATTTCCTTATTTACCTTAAGTATTATGGGATTCATTAACATAACTATCCATATTCATCATTATTCTAAGGACATTTTTATATCTAATCACCCTGTCTTAGTGTACTACATAGTATATGAGCTCCTATATATATTATTATAATATATTGTATTGATAGAAGTTATATGCAAAACATCTTAAGCATATTTAAAAAAAAAAATCAACTCCAATAGTCAATCAAAAATAATAAATATTAATATCCGCATACACATTATTATTATTCCGATTAAGAAGAGGCACAAGATCAATTTATATAATTTAGTGTAAGTATCTTCCTTGATTTAAGGGTAAACTATATTGTTTAACATTTAAGGTTTGAAAACAAAATAAATATAAATATATTATTTTGTCTGCCCAGCAAAAACTCTCATTACCCGTAATCTTGTAGGTAAGCTATTTAAAAATTAATACCCTTATTACAATTTACATATGCATGTCTAGGAGGAAAAGTTCTTCTCCCAGGCATACTTTCGGCCATAATAAGTAGTGCATTTAAAGCATATATCACCTAATAATGTAAATGACTTATTCGTAGATACACCAAAGCTTGCAAAATAGTCACAGGCAACCAAATCTCGAAAATATTGATTTCTATCGTCGATTACAATGGATTAAAAAATGGCGAGTGATGCTGTAATAGGAGAACTACTTGAATAGAAACGAAATATGTATAAATAAAAAAAAATCATAATTCATCTAAATAGATTACACGACAAAAATAAATTTACACTTAAAATAGAAATAATGTATTTGTTTAAGGGAGTTGGATTCAATGTATTAATATATTCAATAGCCAATTCATATTAGTTCGAAATTATAAAGTGGATTTTAATTTTTTTTTTTATAAGGCAAATGGCATTGGAAATTTAGTTTTTAATGTTTTGAAGTGTATGTGATGGTATAAGAAAGCATTTATTTAAAACATAATATATAATGTCATTAAACAATTTATTATGATATTTTGTGATAAAAATTTCTTAACCGAAAAATCTTCAGAATTACCGTTACATTACATATTCTTTTTGATTTTTTAATGTAAGTCTCAATTATGAATATTATAATATCCATGGTAAGCCACATATTTTCTATTTTATTAATTCGTTAACTACAACTGCTAAAATTTGAGATGATGCGAAATTACGAGAAGTATTAATTTTGTCATTACAAGTTAGTCATTATATCTAGCCGCAATGTAATGCAACGTGTGAGACTGCTTTACTCCTGGTATGTAAATTGTTGAAGAATTGGTTACTAGTTTTGCTGGGCAATGAATCAGCGAGTTCTTGATCATGGCTGTATTACATAGACACTATACATTAATAGAAAAAGTCTGCTGTTATAGCAAACACTTACTGGTATTTTTCATCAGTCAAAAAACTGCTGTTTTGACAATCTGCTATTGTCAGTAGTTTGTTTGGTAATTTTCTGCTGAATAAGGGTGGTTATTGTAAGTGGCCGATGTTGAATTGGAACCAACCTAAACCAAGTTTTTCCCGCAATTTTTATTGCACATTTCTCTATTTCAGACTTACTCAATTTGAACCATGGAGAGATACACATCCAACAACGTGTTAAATGGTTCCAGAAATGCAACAGTGGACTACAATTTTCGAAGAAAATCTTCAGTGATGAGCCATTTTCACCTCAAGTGGCTTCGTCCAATAACAGAATTGCCGCATTTGGGCGAATGAAGACCCAAGAGTATTGTCGAAAAACCAATGCACCCACAAACACGGTTGCCAGATTTTTTCGAGAGAGATCCCCAAAATTTCGAAATTATATCCAAAAATCCCCAACTGAATATATTTTCCCCAGAAAATCCCCAAAGGAAAATTCATATTATCGATGTGTGTTTTGCAATAAAATTGCGGAGTTTTTTTCAGAAAGTTCGAGCCAATAAAATCTACCAAAATTGGAGAAAATCCAACACAATAATTGTTCAAATTTATTTTATAGGAATTTGTTAAAATTTAATTTCTTTTAGAAATTTTTCTCAAAAGTTGTTATTTCTATAGAAAATTTGTGTCAAATTGTATTTCTCTGTAGATTTTTAAATCTTTCTATAGCAAATGTTGTCAAAATTCTATTCCATAGAAAATTTTCTCAAATTTATTCGTTTTTAAAATTTTATCATTTTTTTTTTGTTTTTATTTGTGGTTTTGTTTTCTTTACATTGTCGTTTTTTCTATTTCAGCTTTAACAATCATCTTTTAAACTACAGAGTCTTACACCAGGGAAAATGTTTGGTTCATTTCTTTGGGCCAACAGCCTATTAGATCCAAGATTTTGGATTGGAACCGCACGTTCGATTTACCCACATTCCTCAATCAGCATCCCTCTAACTTGCAGCAAAATATCACCCAATTATCAATATTCACCAGTTTTTATTAAACCCAACAAAACCCCTTGAACCCTACGAAAAAGTTTTTCCTACATTGATCAGCGGGCTTATCCGAAACTCGATAAACAAACATACTCTCTTTTTCCTTATGACACTCGTCCCAAATAACGATTCTGAAATTCACATGGGCCTGGGTTTGTTTGGAGCGGCTCCTCTTCTTTTTTCCATTTGTTTTGTTTTTGTTATGTTGGTTTTTTGTAACTTCTTCTTTATTAAAATTTGTCAAAATTTGACTTCTATAAGAGAAATTTAAATAGCAAATGTTGTCGATTTTTTTCTATAGAAAAATTGTCAAAATGGTTATTTTAAGAAAAACGTTTAAAAATCAAATTATATTTGATACATTTTTTCTCAAATTTATTATACGAAAAATTTTGCCAAATTTTATTCTATTAGAAAATTTTTGGTACAATTTCATTCTATAAAAAAACTTGTAAAATTCTCTTTTCTATGAATTTGTTAATTTCCTTTTCATAAGAAAATTTGTAAATAACTTTCAATAGCATTTTTTTTTTTAAAAATTTTACTTCCGTACAGAAAATTTGTTCGACCTCAAATTTATTTTTTAAGAATTTACACACAAATTTTTTTCGTATGA
>PGFW01016290.1:0-11243 GCA_003123925.1 Haematobia irritans | reverse complement strand
CACTTCATAAATGGTAGAGCATACGTGGCTTAAGTAACCGTGTAACCGGTTATTCGGTTCAATAAGTTAAATAAATAATTGTTCTACCGGTATATGTATAAAAAAAGGATCTTGGCAAAGAAAATTTAAGACTTTATGGCTACGTAGTCCCATAAGTAAATAATTTCGAAAACTCTTAAAGCTACCCCACGGTTATAGAAAAAATCCATAGTAAAAAATATTTCATCTCATCTCCAAAGATATTTACAATTTTGTGTTAGTCAACATACATAAGTACGAATATTGTATATCCCAAGAGCCAAGAGGCAAGTTGCTAAAACGTGGGCCGATTCAAAAAGACCTTCCTTTAGTGAGGCATGCGAATATGCTAGGCATTTCGCATGAGTGGAGTGGAGGTGCAGTGCGGGAACAATTAAAAGGTTTTGGCATTAAATGGCCTGCGGCTTTGCCTAATTGAACTCGCAAGTTAATGAGGCAAAACAATGATGGAAGCGTATAAACGACGAATCGCTAAAGACGGAAAAGACATTTAGGCGTCGCTTCAGAGTACACAGACCGGCACAAAAACAATCCCCATACGAAAAAATCTCATACCACCACCATTCAATTGAATCTTACTAGACGATATTTCAATTTTTTTTTTTTTTGGAAATTGTTTTTCGCCTTGGTGTGTCTCCGCATGTACAAATGGATTTCGTGACTTGGCGAAAATTATATGCGGTTCTACTCACTGATGGACGGACATACATCATATTAGAACTACGAAATATTTAAAGTATTGAAATACTTGAGAGTTGCTAAGCGTTATGGGATGACTTTTTGGTAATTTCTTACTGTTTGGCTGTGTGTTTGCGAAGCCAGAAAAAAGGCACTTGGGCGTTTATTCTACCCACCCACGAACAGAACAGTTTCAGTTGGAGGAAAGAAAACCACCTAAAAAGAAGCACAAGAGGAATATGTGAATTTGGGGAAAAGTCAAAAGAAATCATATAGCCGGAATACTTTGGCGCTGTAACAAATGCCCTCTGGCACTTAGGCGCATTCACCCAGCCATCAATTTGTGAATACAGCCTTAGGGAAAGAAATTAGGATGAGTGGTTAGATTCTAAGGTGCCGACTTTTTTAACCATTGGGGCAGGCGTAGTGTGTCAGACAAATCTCTTCAAGTTTCTCGAAAAAGTTTTCTCGAATAAGAGGTTTTATTTTGGAATCACCCCGTATTTTGGTAACCTAATCATTTTGAAGCTTTTATTCTTTGAAGATACACATTTCAACAACATTTTGTGAAATTATTAAAAATAGCTGTAACCCGGCCGCGCCTTCGCTGCGCCTTCGCGAAGCGTAATTTGTGAGGATACATTTTTGGCGTATTAACTTAGTCAACTATATCTTCGTGGCTGAAAACAATATTCGAAAAGATTGAATTTCTTTTAAACAAATCGGACTACTTGATATTTTTCGTTTATAGTGTCAATTCCGCGGGAGGGGTGTACGCCTTTCTCCAAATTTTTTAATTAATGTTTCTGTGATTCAAGTAGTTGACAATCTTCGAGTATTTCTTGTGAATTTTAAGTGTGTTTGTCAAAGGAAAGGTATCCTTTTCCTCAACAGAATCTGAAAATTAAAGCACTTAATTATCCAATAAAATCGGAAAACAAGCAAACGTAGTAAAAAAATTGTTAACCACATTAACAGTTTGCTAAATATGTTGGAAAATGATGTATCGCTCACTATCGTCGGCTACAAATTTCATGTGAAATTAAGTTTTTACTACAAAGAAGTCTAGTGCAAGAAGCTGTGCAAAATCATAAAATTAATGTACCGGAATTCGCCATTTTGGACAACCCTCTTACTTTCAATTTTAAAGAAAAAAACGGCACAAAAGGCACCCTCTCGCACACTTCGCACCACTCCGAACCTGATAGTCGGACTATCACGTACCCTATAATTAATTTCGCAACTACATAAATGGTCCCTAAATAAATTCTATCGAAAGTAAATCGACAAAAGTTTTATTTATTCCCCTTCCCCAACGCAGATAATCGAAAATGCATAATACCAATGTTAAAAATCATGTATAAATTTTAATCACCTCCTCGCCACGTTCCCTGTAGAATTTCAAAGTAGATCGGGCGAATGTTTATAATTTTGCTCTATTGTTTTAAAAGGGAAGTCACTTTCCTCCGATAAAAATATCGACAAACACCGTAGTGAATTGCCCTAACTTCCCTGAAATTCTTCAAAACTTTCCTTCAACGTGTGGGGCAAGGAAGGTTGCCTCTTCGTTATGAACTTCCCCACTGCTTTTTGTAAATTTCCAAAAGAAAACTTAATAAAATTTTTTCAGTTTTATGAGGAGGACCTCCTTCCCCGACCAAATATCGGAAAAGTGAAGTTAGCGTTCTTTTGTAAACGACCAAAGAATGTCCAAACAAATTATAAGCTAATAGGGGCGGCTCTAATTCCGTCCAAATATCACAAAAATCAGGTATCAACTATTAATATCGTAACCATCTCCCCATCCTCAGTAACTGCGTATAAGGGTTTTAAATTGTTTCTCTGTATGTACTTAAGAGAAGCGGATGTCTCCCTATGCCCTTTTATTTTTATTAAAAAATCAGGAACCTGATATAAATTCATAACAACCCGTTTTTTTCCGTAAAATTTCAGTCGGGGGAGTTTAGTTTTGTTTGTACTTTCAAAACAAAAAAAAATCGGCAAAGGGGAGTCCCCTCCCCGACCAAATACCGAAAATATAATGTACGTGATTTTTGTCTAGAATGCCAACCCCAACATTCAATGAAAATTTCAAAGCAAATCGCAATAATTTTGTTCCAAAGTTTTCAAAAAAGGTAGGCAAAGGGGGAGTCCCCCTCCGCCATCCACATATGATAATCATGAGGTACGGAAGAGAGTGCTGTGTGAGAGGCGAGATTCGGGGTCAGAGGTCCGCCATATTAATTCCCATAACCTCACCACATGTTTTCTGTAAATCTCAGATAATTTAGAGAATTTTAGTTTTTTTCACTGTACTTTAATAAAAAAAAGTCGAAAAAGGGGAGGTCCCCTTCCCCACACAAATATCGAAATATAGAAGTAGCGGATCTTTGTCTAGATGCCAACCCCGAATCTTCAATGAAATTTTTCAAAGCAAATCGGTCCACTTTGGTCCTTAATTTCAAAAGTCGGACAAAAGGGCGAGGTTCCACTCCGTGACCATATTGTCAAAAATATGAGTACCCTCTATTTTCAGCACATGAGTTGGCCCCCCACGATCTCTGAAAGTTTCAAGTAAAATCGGTTTCAGCCGTTTTGCGCGGCCAACGATCGGAACATACAGAAAAACTAAACAAACAAACAAACAAATAAACAAACATAATTTGAATTTATATATATAGATAGATTAATTAGAAAAATGTGACTCGAACGTACAAAGACCAAATTTCATTAAGAGCGGGCAACGAATATCCTTTTCGAATTGAGAACGACAAATTTTCATCACGTACTATATGCCCTTTGTTTCGAAGTTGCAGGTATTTGGCACGTGTTATGACTTCAAAATGTTCATTGCGAATTGCAAGCGAAAGTGGATCTGGCGGTAATTTTGGCCTACTACCAGAGAAAACGGGGTCTAAGATAGTCGACAGGCTTTTGAATAAAATTTTGACAAAAATTTTCTATAGAAATAAAATATTGACCAATTTTTTATAGAAATAACCATTTTGGACAGAATTTTCTATAGAAATTAAAATTTTTACTGCTGAAATTCAGTCTGATTACTTTGTTGACAGGTTTTGCTGCAAGTAGAAAGGATGCTGATGAATTGTGGTAATGTCTTAAACGTGGCGTCCGAATCCAACCATCTTGCAAGTCTACACGCACAGAAAAAACCATGTTTGGATATTGTTGCCGCATCCATGTTAATGAATCATAAGGCATAATAATTGCGCGAAAAACCATGTAGTTTGTCTTTGTAAAAATAGTTTTTCGAGCGGAGAAAAATGTATGGTGGCAATAAGCATGTTGAATGGTTTCTGAAATACGCAAAACATGTTCTAATCAATTTTAAATGTATGATATGTGAGACCATTAATGGTCGGGAAAAATCATGTACCTGACCATTACAGGGAAAAAAGTATTTTATAGGTTATAGGTATAGACATGTCTAGAACCATTACATGGCCTATAATAAGACCATTTTACATTTTTTCGTGACCTGTTAATTTTTTAAGCTTTTTTTTTGCAGCGCAAGAATTTTTATAAAGAACCATTGAGCAGGTACACACGATTTTCATTTTGTGCGTCAATCTGTGTTTTGATTGTTTCTATGGAATGAATGGCTGGAAGAATACGAATTTACTGTGTTTTTGTGTAATTTATGTTATTCAGAAGCCGTGCACGTGGTTTTATGTGAACAACAAAAAAGGAAGAGTGTAACTTGAAAAAATGTACCTGTTTTTTTGTTCTGGCATTTTGGCTATGAATGGATCATTTATTTTATTTTGCAGTTAAATGATGTCCCTGTGTTTGGTACATTTGATGGGCGATCAAGTAAATATATGGAAAATGTATTACTGTTTGAAATTGAAATAAAATAGAGTGTGTAAAAATATGATGTTTGTTTGCTTGAACGGCATTATAAATACAATAGAACAATTGAGTTCAATTTTTATAATAAATAAAAAACACCACATAAAGGTTAAATTTTGGAGTTTTCTTTTATCAAGCTGGCGTCGCTTTTTTCGACGATGAAAAAGTTTTTTATCACTAAGATTCAAAACATTTTAGGTTGTGACCTGATGTTCTTTTATCTAGAGAAAAACATTTTATATGAATACCATAACATTTTAAATCGTGATCAATTGGTCTTTTTATTCAAACAAAATTCTTTTTTATCAATATAAAACATTTTAGATTGGAGGACAATTAGTATTTTTTTAGAACGCATGTTCACTGAGCCCAACATGGTTGGCAGGTTAAAAGTATGCATGGGTCGAACGCAAACATAGCTATGCCATCATATTATTTTGGCTCTTCTGAATATGATTGTGACCATCATGTTCTTTCTCTGCGTGTAATAGGGAATTTGCCCAAATAAATTCAAAAAAATTCTTTCCTCTGTTGGTTAAGCCTACACTTGTTAGTTTAATACAATGTATTATTTTAAGCAGAAATAAATAAAACAACAACAATGATTCAAAGGAACAAACCAACAATAACAAAACCAACACGAATGAAGATAAAATTTTGACAAAATTTTCTATCGAATATAAAATTTTAACAAAATTTTCTAAATAATGCAGTAATAAATAGAAATTTTATCAAAGAATTTTCTTAGAAATAAAATTATTGATAAAATTGTTTCTATAAAACAAATGACCATTAATAGACAATAGTATTTTACAGAAAACATATTTTTGGCAAAATTCAAGTAATATTTTGGATAAATCTTTCTATAAATAACAAAATTTTGGAAAATTTTCTAGATAAAAATAAAATAATGACAAAAGTTTTTCCATATAAAAAAAAATTAAAAAAATAGAAATATTATATGACTAAATTAATCTATCGAAAAAAATTCATGGATCAGTTGATAAAATTTTTTACTAGAGAAATAATTGATGGACGTCATTTTTATAAATTTAATAAAGTTTCTAATAAGAAATAAAAATTTTGAACCAAATATTTCTTATAGAAAATAAAGATGTTTGATAAAATTTTCTATAGATGAATAAAATGTTTGTCAAAATTTCTATAGAAATAAGATAAATTAAGAGAAATATATGACAAATTTTTACAGAAATATAATTTTGAAAAATTGTTGAAAAGTAATATTTTGGAATAAACTTTTCTATAAAAATCAAAATTTTGAACAAAATTTTCTAGATAAACATAAAATGTTGAAAATTTTCTAATAAAAAAATTGTTTACAAAAATTTTTCGATAGAAATAAAATTTGAAAATATTCTATTGAAAAGAATTTATACAAAATTTTCATAATAAATCAAAAATATTCTATAGAAAAATACAAATTTCGAACAAAAGTTTTCTAACGAAATAAAATTTTGAACAAAATTTTCTAAAAGAAGGATAAATTTTGACAAAAATTTTTAAAGAAATAAAATATGTTGACAACATTTTCTAAAAGAAATAAAAATGTAAAAAATAAACTGTCTAATAGAATTAATTTTGAACAAAATTTTTAAAGAAAAAAATTTTGGAAATTAATCTCTATAGAAATAAAATTTTAAAAACTTACTGACAGAAATAAAATTTTGACGACCAATTTTTTTTATAAAAGAAAAAAAAACTATTTTATAAAAGTTTCTATAGTATAAAAATTCGACAAGATAATTTTCTACGAAAATGACAAATTTACGAAAATTTTTGGACTTAAGTTTGTCTAAGAAATAAAATTTTGAAGAATTTCTACACAGTAAAGATATTTTTGGCTAAATTTCTATAGAAATAACATATGTGTGACAAAATTTTGTATAGGATAAAAAATGTTGACAAAGATTTTTTATAGAAGTAAAATGTTTTGACACAATTTTCTATAAGAATAATATAATTTTGACTACATAGTTTTTAGAAAACACATTTTAAATAAAAGTTTCTATAGAATAAAATTTGACAAAATTTTCTATAGAAATAAAATTTTGACAAAAGTTTTGAAATAAATTTTGCATTCGATCAGAATAAAAGTTGACAAAATTTTCGATAGAAATAAAAATTTAGGAACAAAATTTGCTACCTCGCTGGGATCGGGGACATGCCCGCGCGTTGGAGATAAATCCTTATACACAAATTTTCTATAATAAAATGAACAAATTTCTAGAAGAATTAAAAATTTTCCTTAGATAATTTGAATAATAAAAATTTGACAAAAATTTTCGCATAGAATAAAATTTTTGACAACATTTTCGATAGAATAAAATTTTAAAAGCAAAATTTTCTAGTGGAATATAAATCGCCCAGCCTCTGCATAACAGAGGTCTGTAGGGGTTCGATCCTCCTTGCGAACCGAAAACCAAAAAGTTCGCGGGTGGATATCTTGCCACCTCAGTAAAGTGTTGGTAACATTTCCTGAGTGTTTCAAAAGCTTCTCTTTCACTGCATATGTGGAACCCGTTCGGACTCGCTTAGGTCGTATAGACTTACATGGTATCGGGCAGCCACTAGCAGTGATGAGAGAGAAGTTCACCACTGTTATCGAAATGATTGTTCAGTGAGCCTGAACAATGGCTCGGGCCTGCCACCAAACCTAACCCTCTATATTCATATATAATAATTTTGAACGAACATTTTTCTATCAGAATAATTAATCTTTGAACAAAAATTTTCTAACAGAAATAGAAAATTTTGACCAACGTTTTGACGAAATAAAACTTTTGACAAAACATGTTCTATCGAAATAAAATTTTCACAATATTTTCTATAGAAATTAAATTTTTACACCAAATTTTCTCATATATGTATTAAAATTTACGAAATTCGTAATAACTTGTGTAAATTATTCTATAGAAATAAAAGTTGAGAAAAATTCTTCGTATGGCAAATAAAATTTTGAATTTATTTATACGAAAAAAAAATAATAATCGAAAAAGTTTCTATCGAAATAAAATTTTAAAATTAAATTCTATACGAAAACAATTTTGGAAAAATTTCTGAAAAATACAATTTTGACACAATTTTCTATAGAAATAGAAATTTTCACAATATTTTCTTAAGAAATAAAATTTTGAGCAAAATTTTCTATGGAATAAAATTTGACAAAAAATTTCTCTATAGAAAAAAAATTCTGAGAAATTTTCTATAGAAATAAAATTTTGACAAATATTTTCGAAAGAAATACAAATTATGCAAAACTTTCTATAGATTCAGTTAAATTTTTGACAAAATGGAAATTAAATCTTTGACAATTTTTCGATAGAAATAAAATTGTGAGAAACTTAATTTTGAGAAAACTTTAAATTTTGCAACAAAATTTTAAATTTGACAAAATCTTTCTATAGAAATAAAAGTTTGAAAACATTTGTATATACTAAAATATCTCTGATTAAAATTTTCTATAAGTAATAAAATTTTGACAAAATTGTAATATATAAACAATATTTTCATAAAGTTTCTATAGAAATAATAATTCGACAACAATTTGTCTATAGAATAAAATTTTCACAATATTGTTCTTAAGAAATAAAATTTGACAAAACATTCTCTATGCGAAATATGAATTTTGACAAAGATTTTCTATAGAAATAAAATTTTAGCCACGCCAAAATTTCTATATAAAATAAAATTTGACAAAAATTTTCATATAGAGAAATTAAAATTATTGAGAAATTTTCTATAGAAGGTAATAAAATTTGGACAAAAATCTAAAATTAGAAATTTAAAATTTTTTGAAATTATCGTTTCGACAAATGTAATAAAATTTTATGACAAAAATTTCTCTATAGAAATAACAAATTTCTTGACTAAGAATAAAACGTGAATTATATATAAACTATATTGTCGATAACATTTTCTAAGATAAAGTTTTCACATATGCATAATTATATTAACAGACATATAAATTTCTCTATAGAAATAAAATTCTGCGACCAAAATTTTTATAGAAAGTAAAATTTTTCAATCTTGTCGAGAGATATTCTTGAAAAATTGTTAATTAGAAATCAATTTTAATTCTTTTTTTAAATTTCGGGAGATTTTGCTAAAATTGCTTAAAATTTGGTAGATTACTTTTGGCGCAAGTAGCAATCGTGGTGGTAGAGTCCCATGGCAATGTCGCATGCGTTCTGCGTTCGAAATGTTTGTCTGCCCAGTGTTTCAATACTGCTTAGGAACAGTATTATGTAATTTCCATTTATTGTCTGAACGCAACAGTCGATTAATAAAGAGCGGGGAGCGACCGAAGACCAATAAAAGGTCTTGTGCATGGAATTAATCAGTCAGCTGATAAGATCAACGGATAAGAAATGATGGCAACCCCAAGTTGGTTGCAATACATGTCAGCTACCCTGTATAAGTGAGGTTAAAATCAGTTTCAACCAATCTGTCATTCAACCTCACATAAAATATCAAAATATTTAGTGGTCACTTCACGCACCCTTGGCTATGGATGGCAAAGATATCATCTATAACTCGGAATATTCCAGTTGGCGCTCTTGGTAAACCTATCCATGGCACTGGACATACAATGCACACTTGAAGAAAAAAACAAAGCTCCAATAAGGAGGCAGGAAAATAAAATCAAAGAAGCAATTTATATGTTATGAGAGGAATTGAATGGTCTCCCGGAAGAGGCAGGTAAGGATAGCATGCGCATGTGTTTACCTTTGCTGCGCGCTTTAGGTGTGCTCAGAGGTATAATATTCATTGGGAAGAGTACTTCGAGTATTCTGCCCACAGATCTAAAACCCAACTGGAACGGGGGGCATAATGATTGGGGTTTTTATTTTTTCTTGTCTGATCGTTTTGTTTGTCAATGGCAGCTACTCAAATGCTGGCGAAAAGCAGAGGGCTTTTGTCGAGAACTTTGTAGGTTTTGTAGAAATGAAGATGACTACTGCGGGGGGAGATCAAATATTTCAATAAAAACTCACAACGAAGGTCCAAACGTATTTTGCTGTTTTGTTTCGCCAAACCTTTAGGTTTGTTCCGCCGTTTTTTTTACCAACTTTTTAACAACGTGCTCAGCTCAAATGCGCGGCGCTTTTGTCACTAGTTACCCTCCAAAAGCCCCACCCCAAAAGCCCACCAATCAACAAATTTGCCTTCTAAACGCGCATTATTTTTTTATGGTTGTTGTCTTTGCTTTTGGCGCGGCATTTTGATAAGCGAAGGCGAAGCCCCTGAAGGACAACAAAATAGTTCTAGAATCTTAGTAATACACTGAGATGGGCAGTTTTTTTTTTTTTCTTCTTCTGCTCCATTGATATGGTCTTTGTCATTTGGGGGAATCCTTTGTTTGTTACCATCAAGAGTTTATCTACAATCATAATTATGAGTAGCTAAAATTGACCCCAATGACCTAAGACGTTTTTTTTTCTTAAATTGTGGGTGGGCTTTGTTGCCATAGAAAATTTGAATGAAGTCTTTAAAATTCCACTATATTATGGAAGAAGATACAAAAAAGGGATTGTTGACACAAGGCAGCAGGCAGAGAGACCACCAACCAATTTAAGGTGTGCATCATAGATGATTGATTACAATTTTTGCAGAAAATAATGTCATATTGATTGCTATTTAATATCATCATAATTTTTATGTAATACTTTCACAAATAATTTAATTTTCGGGTTCGGGTTTTTTTTGTGTTGCACCGGCATGAATAATTGCTTAGTTTATTCAATAAATCAATCAATTATTTGCTGTTTTAAGATTTTATTTTACAAAAACAAAATTACCCTACTAACAATAAGTAAGAATTAAAGAACATTTGTATGGACTTCTTTATTAATGCACGTAGACACACATACATGTATTTAGTATTAACAAGAGAGGCCATGAGTATCTAAGGACCATATTTAACTATTGACAAATAATGGGCTATGGCTCCATATTAATAGTGTGGGAGTGTGGGTGGTTCTAAATGTTGTTATTGTATATATAAAAATTTGTGTGTTTGACTCTCTGCATATGAATGTACGTTTATTGTTTTTGAGTAAGAGACTACATTATGAGTGAGAAATAAAGAGACATACTGAGAGCTACTGAATACACGAGTTTTAAATTTGTAATAACAGACAAACACCCGCCAATGTCCATTTGCCAGCCTTTTCCTTGGTCTTCAAATTGAATGTCCAAACAAAAGTGGGACCACGTTGTCTGTCAATGAGAGAGGGAAAATAAGAAGAAAGTATAAAGTATTTGACATATATCCTTAAAGACAAATTTGAAAATTTATTTTTGCTCTTTTAGCAAGTGTTATCAAAATTATTATTTATTTATATTTATAGTTGATACTAAATTTATAGTAAATATAATATTAGTATAAAGATATAAAAAGCATTGACAACTGAGGCCATCAGCTTATATTAATGATGAATTTTTTACCCACCGAATTTTATAAACAGGACATTCATATATACTTTTTGTATCCTGTTTATCCTTTTGTACAGCTTTGACAAAAATCACTGGCATTGCTGGGAATAATTCTTTGTGAAATGCATCGGCTATGGAATTCATTTGCATATCCCAACGGGCACCCTCCATAAAAAGACCATTAATGTAGGCACCTT
>PGFW01016285.1:693-11634 GCA_003123925.1 Haematobia irritans | reverse complement strand
ATGTTGGGATTTATTCAAATAAGGAGTGGTTATATAGAAGTTACAGTGGTAGGGGAGGAAATATTTAAGGTGGCAGATGAAGAGTAGAAAATGATTTTTTTCAGGGACGGAGGCAAGGTCTTTTAAATGCTTGATGGCATTAATTTTGAGAGCTTGTTCCCCTCTTTTCTTCTGGTTGATCCACTCCCCTGGAGTGGTAAACCTAAAAACATTTGCCTCTCATGATAAAAAAACACCCACTTTACTGGCGAACGTATTTTCTAATAGAGAGAGATCTGATTTAATTTTTATTTACAACATTTTGCGAATATTTTAAGAAAATAGTACCAAGAAATTTTTTTTTCTTTAATTTTATGGATAATTTTTAATAATTTTCTTTATGATTTTCGGGCTTGCAGTATTAGCTGAGGGCCTTGAATTTTGGCCATACAGTAACGTTAACATCGAATGAGAGAATACTACAATGTTTATAATACGAAATTTGTTGGAATGAATGAATACTGGTTTGGTTTTGTAAATTTCGATGTTCTTAAATACATATCAAAGTGGTCAATAAAAAAACACACAACACACTCCCGTAACACACAAATTGTAATAAATTATGGTATTTTGTGCTAAATGTGAATTCATGTCCTGCGGCATCCTCATGCATCAAATCAAGTAAACAGAGCATCAGCGCACGCATCAATCATTTGTTTTGGCTGCATATGTGCTGATATTTAACAGATACTCACATACACATACATGGGTCCGCATTCATACATCAACAATATAAATGGAAGGATATCGTACATGTAACATATATTATGTTACGGTGTCTGTGTCCTGAAATATTAATTCAAGCTTAAAAACGCAGCTTTTCCCTATAACGCAGTACACATCAACACAAGCCAGGGACAATTTCGAAAGTAATTTCAGTCACTGTTGTTGGATGTGAACGATGAAGCGTGTGTATGTGGTGTGAATATTCGTTTGTAATTTTGTATTATGGCTACATTAACGTAATAAGCTCCTCAGCACACACCACCATACACACCTCGCATTATAGCAAAACCATTCATATCTCGGATACTAAAGCAAATGAGATGCCTAAACCACTCATTCGCAGCTCCATTCATTCACTCACTCAACACTGTGACACAAATCAGATGTTTATTATAGGCCTTTAATGGGCTGCTGTTGTACAAGTTTTATTGATGTTACCGAGTGGATTGTATGTCCGTCTGTCCCTGTCTATCTGCTCTCTGTGAAACCTCCTCCCTCCGCACCTTGATGGTCCCATACTTTTGGCCAAAGCGAGACTGTGTGGCAACAAGATGGAGTTTGAAAAATCTGTTGGTGTGTCCCGTGAGTCATTTGCCGTCCGTCGGTGGTCAGTGTTTGTTAAAATGAAGGCACTGAGCTCCGCATAAATCACTCATTATGAGGCGTGAATTAATGCGACTAATAATGGCGACCGTAAATTTTATAATAAAATCATTAGTATTAGGCCAACAAGCCTTCCGACGGCCCAATCCGCTCTCCTCTTTTACGCCCCGCTGACAATCGTCCGTGATGGATGCTTGTCGTTCTAATGGAACACCGCGCTATATTACCAACACCATAGATGAGGATTCATACAACACACAGATAAGCCGTGTCCATTCGAGAGATAAGAGAGCCTTTCTAGGCTATATCCCATAATGACTGCTAACAGATGGCAACTCAGCAGCTGATTCGTAGACACTTTTTGTATGAGATATATTTGGCAGATGTGATTTTCAAGAAGTATTAAAACTTCCGGATGGGAACATTCTGTTGAGCGTCGCAAGGTTATCAAAAATAATATGTCGTGCATAGACCCAAAAATTTGGGTTCTAGCACGGTTGCCAATCGGGCCAAAAATAATCTACCAAAATTTTATCAACAAAACTACGCAAACCAAAAAAAAAAAATTATTTTGTACTATTTTGATCCAAATTTTGGGTTAATATGAAAAAAATCTTTATGTTTTATTATTTTTTTACTACTAACGCTATAGCAAAAAATCTAGCCAAAAATTTATTTCTATGGGGAGAGAAAAGTTAGGAAAATTTATTAGCAATTTTTTTCTATAGATAATTTTAATTTTAATTAATTAGAGAAAATTTAAACAAATTTTATTTTTCGAGGGCAATTTTATCAAAATTTTGTCAAAATGTCAATTTCTATAGAAAATTTTGTCAAAATTGTAATTTTTTATAGAAAAATTTTGTCAAAATTTCTTGTAACAAATTTTGGCTATTTATTGAAATGAATATTTGGAAAAATCTACCAATAATCTACGTTCAAAATATTTATTTCTATAATGAAAATTTTCTTTTCTAACAGAAAATTTCCAAATTTTTCTTCTCTTAGAAGGCTTTTTTAAATCAAAACTTTATTGCTAATAAGAAACAATTTTCTCTAAATTTTATATTATTCTATAATAAAATTTGAATTTTTGTTTTTGGAGAGGAATATTTCCCAAAATCTACGCAAAAAATCATGGTTTTTAAGCTGAAATCAAAAAAACAATAACAATATTTATCAAATTTTATTTATATAAAGAAGCATTTTCTCTAAAATTTTATATTAGAGGAAGATTTTATCAAAATTTTTATTTTTGGAGGATATTTTATAAAATTTTTGTTCAACATTTTATTTCTATAAAAAAATTTTGTGAAAATTGTATTTTCAATAAAAAATTTTGTTAAAATTTTATTCAATAGAAAATTTTGTCAAAATTTTATTTCTATAAAAAATTTGTCAATTTTATTTCTAGTAGAAAAATTTTGTTTTTCTTGTTGGCAAAATATTTTTCAAAATCCTACTTTAAAAAGCGAGAGATTCTACCAATATCCAATTCGTCGAAAGCAATCAATGAAATTTACAGATAACAATACGAGATGTTTAAGGTCCTCGATTACGTACCGTAATTTTAAGGTTTCCGGGATCAAACTTTAAACGAAAAAACTACACCATAGAAAAAATCAATGCAACGGCGGTGCAACATTTGAAGACCGATCAGCGTTTAGCGAATGTGAATCAACACACATGTGTGGTCAAAACGAGGACAAGAGGGTGTCAGTATGACAAAGATAAAAGACAGCCATGCGTTTGTCAAAACAATAACTAAGCGTTCACGATCTGAAAATGTAACGGTTTACGAATTTATAAAAAAAAAAAATCCGCTAACCCGCTCCGACTCGATTCTGGATTGTCTGCTCTGTTGGCGTTAACAGTCGCCTGTGCACATGCAAATGGCCCTAGAACGTCTTACGAATATTTTAAGACTTTTAATGGACAAAGAAAAACGTGAACGTTTCGTTTTGTTACCGTCCGTTCACGAATTTTGGAAAGGCGTAATTTTTTCTATTAGTGGTAATCACAACTAAAAAAAGGGATTCATTAAAAAAGTGGCAACAATATGGGCAAAAGGGGTCAAATCAAAAAAAATGTAGTGCACAACAAGTGTCACGCTTAAAAGGTGGGAAAATTTGATGACGCAAATAACGCATGTGACCTTTAAATGCACGAATCACTTTATTTCTGAATGCAATAGATCAGAATGATTTGTATGCTTTTGTAAACAATGAAATGATCTGTCAGAATAATATTGTACAACTTGTAAAGCAATGAATGAACCTGTTCAGCTGGAAGATTTTACTGTCATAAAAAAAAAACAATAGCGATTAAAAAATTATACCAATCTGAAGTTGGTTGCATGTACTCCTTAAATAGGACGTAGGAGTTTTAGCCTCTAAGACTAAAATTAAGGGCCTGCAAAATAAATCGGCGAAACCTAAAAGTGGCGCACATTTGCACCAAAAGTACATTTATGATTTTATCCGGCGATCCCCACATGTATTAGAGGTATATGAAGGCCAATGTCGACAATTTCGAAAAGAAATATAATTGTGACAATGAAGAGAAAGAAGGCGGGGATCGAGGTGGGTGTTTATTTTTTGACACCAGAGAAGGTGGCGACTTTGGAGGAGTGGTAAGCAGGAAAATAAAGAAGATGAGGTGAAATGCTAGGTCCGGGGCGCAAAAATAATTCAGAAACACGGCGATATAAAAGCCACAACAATTATAGAGCATTTTCACTGACAGTCTGAGGTTGGCTCAATGTAAAATAAGAACGTAACTAAGGTTCGATAATCAATTGTATTGAAATGCAAGGGATAATCATCAAACATCCCCTATCGAATAAAATTTATTTGCACGCCAAAGAATTAAACTTTTTCTAATGTTAATCAAGCGTCGAAAAATCGCACGATTCGATTTTTTTATCACAATTACAAACCACACGGAGATATTGATCATGGTGACGTGGGCGATGATGGGAAGAGACCTGTGATTCACAAACTTGGCAACCCAACGATGGAAACTAGGTTTGGAAACAAAAATTAGCGACTTCTGTAAGTAAGAGAAGATTGTTTAAAAGGCCAGATTAGGTGAAATACCTACTGAATGTTTTCGGGCAAGGAATCTTTCGTGTTTTCAACCTAACCCTAAAATAGCTACAAGGCCTACCCATTAAGAACTTTTCGCAAGAAGATCGTTGAGGGTAATGTTACAATTTGCATTGGTGATTATCCCAAGAATATTGACTAAATGTCAGCTAAGATAGGGTTTCAATTGTGGAGTTTGTGGCAATTATTTAGCCACAGCTTCGACCGACTATTTAACACAGGCGGAACCCTTATCTAAATCTTCTGTGAAAGTTCGGGGACGTTGTGCCAAGTTTTGGCGCTAAATCGGAAGAAATATATTGTCCGTTTTTTTCTAAATTATGAACGAATTTGGATAAACATTCCGACACAGTTAAGATCAAATGTAAATTTTTTTTTTCTGTGTAAAAAAAAATAATTGCAAAAAAAGTCCGTTTAAAATGGGTACAAAAATATTAAATTTCAAGCAAGGTCTTATATATGGAAGCTATATCCAAATCTTAATTATTAATTGCAACAGCTGAGGGCAAGATTTCAAGTAAATCGATAATAAAAGTTTGGTGTCGCCGTAGTTATATGAAATTCTAAATTGGGCGAAAGATTAATATGGGAGCTATAATATATATAAATATAAACGAATTTGGCTGATATTTTGCAAGTTTTTCGAGACTCATTTTCGGATGGCATGGAATTTGAAGAAGATCGGTTGATAAATACGCCTATTATGACCAGATCGGGTAGTAATAATGTCAGCTATATCTAAATCTGAAGCCAATTTTTCCAAAATCAATAGCGATTGTCATTGTCCGAAAAAACAGATGCCAATTTGAGGACGATCGGACTTAATATCTTTGCGACGCTGTACTTTGCGCATAAAAGAAATGAACAAAGCAGAAAGACGGAACATTCGCTAATGCGAACTCAGAATTCATTCTAAACGATCGTATACTAAACGATGGATGCTCTGACTTTTCCTTCTTGGCGTTAGCCATACAAATGCACAAAACTTATTATACGGGCTGTAGCCGACAGTAGTGGTGAAGGGTATAACTATAGAATAATAAAATTTTGAGCAAAGTTTTCTTAATAGAAATAAAATTTTGAACACTAGTTTTCTACAGAAATAAAATTTTGACAAATATTATATAGAAACAAAAATTTTTCCAAATATATTATATAGAAATAAAATTTTGACTAAGTTTTCTACAGATATAAAATTTTAACAAAATTTAGAAAACAAGAAATAAAATTTTTGACAAAATATTATATAGAAATAAATTTGCGAAATTTTCTATAGAAATAAAATTTTGACAAAATATTCTTTAGAAACTAAAATTTTGACAAAATTTCCTTAGAAATAAAATTTTGACAAAATTTTCTTTAGAAATGAAAATTTTGACAAAATTTGTCTTAGAAATAAAATTTTGACAAAATTTTCTATAGAAATAAAATTTTGACAAAATTGTCTTAGAAATAAAAATTTTGACAAAATTTCTATAGAAATAAAATTTTGACAGATATAAATATTTTAACAAATTTAGAAAACAAGAAATAAATTTTTGACAAGAAATAAAAATTTGCCAAATATTCTATAGAAATAAAATTTTGACAAAATATTCTTAGAAATAAAATTTTGAAAACAAATTTTCTTAGAAATAAAATTTTGACAAAATTTTCTATAGAAATAAAATTTTGACAAAATTGTTTTTAGAAATAAAATTTTGACAAAATTTTCTATAGAAATAAAATTTTGACAAAATATTCTATAAAAATAAGTATTGACAAAATTTTTTATAGAAATAAAAATTTGCCAAATTTCTATAAAAATAAGATTTTGACAAAATATTCTATAGACATAAAAATTTGCCAAATTTTCTATAGAAATAAAATTTTGACAAAATTTTCTATAGAAATAAAATTTTGACAAAATCTTCTATAAACATAAGTATTGACAAAATTTTTTATAGAAATAAAAATTTGCCCAAAATTTTCTATTAAAATAGATTTGACAAAATATTCTTATAGACATACAAATTTGCCAATATTTTTATAGAAATAAAATTTTGACAAAAATTTTCTATATAAATAAAAATTTTGACAAAATTTTCTATAGAAATAAAATTGTGATAAAATTTTCTTTAAAAATAAGTGTTTGGAAAAATTTTTTATAAGAATAAAATTTGCCACATTTCTATAAAAATAAAATTTTGACAAGATATTCTATAGAAAGTAAAAATTTGCCAAATTTTTTATAGAAATAAAATTTTGACAAAATTTTCTATAGAAATAAATTTTTGAACAAAAATATTATATAGAAATAAAAATTTGCTAAATATTATATAGAAATAACAATTTGCCAAATTTTCTATAGAAATAAAATTTTTGACAAATTTCTATAGACATAAAATTTTGACAAAGTATTCTATAGAAATTTTGACAATTTTCAATTTAGAAATAAAATGTTGACAAAACTTTCTATAGAAATAAAAATTTTGACAAAATTGTCTTAGAAATAAAATTTTGAACAAATATTCTTAGAAATAAATTTTGACAAAATTTTCTATAGACATAAATTTTGACAAAATTTTCTATAAAAATAAGTATCAAAATTTTCTATAGAAATAAAATTTTGATAAAATATTCTATAGAAATAAAATTTTACAAAAATTTTTCATATAGAAATAAAATTTTGACAAAAATTTTCTATAGAAATAAATTTTTACAAATTTTTTTATAAATATATAAAATGTTGAAAAAATCTCTATTAGAAATAAAAACTTTGTGAAATACTTTTATATAGTATATTGGGTAAAAAACATGTGTAGACCTCTGGAATACCAGGATTTTGACCAGCCTAATAGCATTACATCTAAATGTTCTTTTTACCAACATGGAATGCCCCCGTTCAGCTATAAATGAAAATCTACCTAGGGAAACATTGTATTAGGTATAAAAAATGTCTATTTTATGTGAATATGTGTGAATCGCATAAGGACGGATGTGCTATTTCAGCATAATTCAAATACCTGGCGCCCTCTCACATCTATGTGTGCAACAGTTCATCCTTTTTGGAATTTGCTATATACAAACTGATGAGATTGTCTAACATTGGGTAAATTATGACACACCTAGATGTCCTGGTATGGAATAATATTTAAAAGATGTGTGTAAAACAGGTAATTGGAAACCCAGATGGGTGTTAGGATCTCCTCATCAAGCTGAAATCGGCAGTTGAAAATGTCGCCGTAAGCATTCATCAAATTTACTATGGTGGGTCCTCCTAAATCCACTTTACTCTCTGGCCCATGTATTTCCACTCATAAGATTCCCATAAAGGACCTCACTGGCAGTGTGCAAAGCGACGTTATTTTTAAATTTTGCATTAACTATGTTTGTCATTAGTCTAACTGGCACCAACATCCTCCTTGGCCATCATCATTGGAATCTCACACACATCCATGATACAGCGTATCCCAAATTGATCATTTTCCCTTTTCAGGTAGCCAATGTTGAATAACTTCTAGGATATATTTACTTACTATGTTCTGCTACGAGAGTCAAATACCGTTTTTCCCAATCTCAGAAAAGGTATGACACAAAAGCACATGTCATTTAGCTCAAAAAGGATTTCCATTCCATATCTCTAGTCATACATCAGCGTTTGCTTTTAGGTAAACTTTGAGATAGTTTAAGATTATCCATATGATGAGTTTTTGAAAAAGAAAAAAGTTTCAGTTTAATCAGCAGTTAAAGGAAGACTAACAACTACTACATGAATAATTTAAGACTTAGGTATGTGAGTGAGTTTTATTAAGAGACATGTAATCAATTCCATTTTCTATAGAAATTACAGTCACTTCCAACATGGGCTAAACAAAATCCTCAGAGAGCTGAATTAGAACTTATATAAAACAATTCGATTCAACGTAACAGAATTTGGTTTGCTATATGAAGGCATTATTTCAGCCTGGAAGACTTTCACAAGAAAATATTCTATTCAGCTATGCTGAATTAGTTTTTCTATAGGAACTTCAAATCAGAATAAATGAATTAGGGTTTCCAAAAAAAAAACGTCACTTCAGCATGGCTGAATTAAGGGTTTCTATAGGAAATACTTCGAATACAGCCCTTCTGAATTAGGTATTCTATAGGAAAAACTTCAATTCAACCGTCACTGAATTGGTTTTCATAGGAAACTTCAATTGAGCCTTGCTGTTAGGGTTTCTGTAGAAAACTTGAGTTTCAGCCCCGGCTGTATTAGGTTTTCTATATGGAACACTTCAATTAAGCCTGGCTGAATTAGGTTTTCTATTAAGAAAACTTCAATTCAGCTCAGCTGAATGGGGTTTCATAGGAAAACTTCATTCAGCCTTGCTGAATTAGGGTTTCTGTAGAAGCACTCGAATTCAGCCCGGCTGTATTGGGTTTTCTATAGGAAAACTTCAATATAGTCCTTCTGAATTGGTCTATAGGAAAACTTCATTCCAACCGTCTGAATTGGGTTTTCATAGGAAACTTCAATTGAGTCTTGCTGAATTAGGGTTTCTGGTAGAAACACTTGAATTCAGGCCGCTGTATATAAGTTTTCTAATAGCAACACTTCAATTCAGCCTGACTGTAGTGAAGTTTTTCTATAGAAAACTTAGGTTTTCTATAGGAAAACTTCAATTCAGCACGGATGAATTAGGTTTTCTATAGGAAAATTTCAATTCAGACTGGCTGAATTAGGTTTTCTTTAGAAAAACTTCAATTCAGCCGGCTGAATCAGGTTTCCTATAGGAAATTTAAATTCAGTCTATTGAAATTTGGTAGTCTATAGGAAAACGTCAATTCAGCCAGTTGGAATTCGGTATTCTATAGCAAAACGTTAATTCAGCCCGTCTGAATTAAGTTTTCTATAGGAAATTTCAATTCAGTCTGTTGAAATTTGGTAGTCTATAGGAAAACATCAATTCAGCCCGGCTGAATTAGGTTTTATATAGGAAAAACTTCAATTAGCCGCGGCTGAGTTTAGGTTTTTATATAGGAAACCTTAAATTCAGCCGGCTGAATTAGGTTTTCTATAGAAAACACAATTCAGCTTGTTAAATTAGAGTTTTCTATAGGAAAACTTCAATTCCAACCGTCCGAATTGGGTTTTCATATGAAAACTTCAATTCACCTTGCTGAATTAGGATTTCTGTAGAAAACCTTGAATTCGACCCGGCTTTATTAGGTTTTCTATAGGAACACTTCAATTTAGCCTAGCTGAATTAGGGTTTCTATAGGAAAACTTCAATTCAGCCCGGCTAAATTAGGTTTTCTATAGGAAAACTTCAATTCAGCCGGCTGAATTAGGTTTTCATAAAAAACTACAATTCAGCCTGGCTTAATTAGGTTTTCTATAGGAAAATTCAATTCAGCCGGCTGAATTAGGTTTTCTATAGGAAAATTTTTCAAATTCAGCCAGTTCGAATTCGATATTCTATATCAAAAATTCACTTGAACCCGCCCGAATTAGGTTATCTTATAGGAAAACTTTCAATTCAGCCTGGCTGAGTAAGGTTTTTCTTTAGAAATACTTCAATTCAGGACCGGCTGAATTAGGTTTTCTATTGGAAAATTTCAATTAGCCCGTCTGAATTAGGTTTCCTATATGAAAAATTCGATTTAGCCTGGCTTTAGTAGGATTTCTAATTCAGCCTAGCTGAATTAGGTTTTCTATAGGAAATTCAATTTAACCCGGCTAAATTAGGTTTTCTAATAGGAAAGCTTGAGGTTAGGCCCGGCTGATTAGGGTTTCTGTAAGGAAACATCAATTCAGCCTGTCTGAATTAAGATTTTCTATTAGGAAAACTTCTATTCAGCCCAGCTGAATGAGATTTTCGATAGGAAAACTTCAATTTTCTGTAGGATCAACGAGGTTGAATAATTTTTCCTGTACAAAATGTAATATTTCAGCTAGCTTGAATTCTGTTTTCTATACGAAAACATTAACCCTTTCATTACCGAAATAAACCTAATGTTAAAAACTTAAATTTTTCTTCTGTTTTTACTAGTACTAACAGCGTGTAAAACAAAAATTGTCATTTTGAGATCCTACCTCAATTACTTCAAGAGCTATATGAGCTTGTTCTGGAAACTTGATTCTTGATTTGTGACCAAATGGCCTTACGAAAAGAAGCGTTATTATCCTTCAAAATGTGAGAAAAAATACAAAAACAAACCCGAAAAAATATCAGCTATAGTTTTTTTGTATAAATGTCCATTTATTAGAGACATACAGTAGAAAAATTGTCTCAAATTTTCGTATTCTTCTTTTATTGTTAAAGAAGTTTATAAAAATATATTTTAGTGCTCAGAAATATGGGAAATATTTATAACTTATTTAGATTAAAGCCCCTACTTTAATATAGCATCGAGATATAAATCGAATATCTAGTGGGAAAATAGAATTTGGTGTCTTTTTCGAATGTCTTCTAAGGGACATCGGTAGTGAAAGGGTTAA